>JAGFNQ010004586.1:30468-82883 GCA_024364735.1 Boesenbergia rotunda | reverse complement strand
ATTCACATTTTCGAGACATCCGAACCACTTTTGCAAGTAAAATATAATTTTGGTTCGGATGGGCAGGTAGTGGAAATTTTCTCAGCCTATATATATATTACTACCTTGCACAAGTCGAATCATCATGAAGGTACGTATATATTTCGTCCTTGCACAACTCAATTCATCACCAAGGCTGGTGAGGAAGATAGGTGGTGAAGGAGAAAAAGCAAGCAACAGATTGTTAACAAATACAAATAGTAATGTACGTATGATTGTCATCTTTGATATGATATCAGACCTAGTTTTATACTTATCAACTCTTTCTACAATTTTTATGTTTGGAGGAGACTAAGGGTGATATGCATTACATAATAAGGGCTCTCTGAAATTTGTTAAACTTAAGATAAATAAATGCTTGAATTCGACCTAGGGGTGATATCTTACCATATGAGGCCCTAGGAGGGCCTGAAATTAAAGGATTTCAGTCCATATCATTAGATTTCAGGCCCTCCAAGGGCCTTAAATATACTGATTTCAGGCCCTGTGAGGGCCTGAAATCAAAAGATTTCAGGCCTTCCAAGGGCCTGAAATATACTGATTTCAGGCCCTGTGAGGGCCTGAAATATACTGATTTCAGGCCCTGTGAGGGCCAAAAATTAAAATATTTCAGGCCCTCAGGTCTTCCTAGGTCCTTGATTATGATTTTCAAAGTTTGCAAAATATAATTGTAATTTATTTTTCAGGGATGATAATGTTGTTGACGAAATTCTATCTGAGATATGGAATACTCTTGATGATAATGCTGTCACGGGGAATAGATCAGAAATTACAAGGAATTTGACAATTGATCTAAATGAAGAAGCAACTAATTTAGAAGGTGAGGGTTTGAATTCTTCTACAAGAGTTGTTGAATTCTTTGAGCTAACCTGGAGTGAGGAGGAAAGAATTGAAATCCGGAATGCAGATGAATTAGAACCCATTACAAGTGTACTAGAATTCTAAGCCGATGATATGCAGATTGAGCAATATGAATTCCCCCCAGATCAGTACAGTGACTTAGAGGAGGAGTTTCCATTAGCTGAAGATCGTTAAATTTTAAATTCTCGATTGCTTGCTGGGCCAATTGTAGAGGTAGAGGCAAGAGATCGGCATGAATTTTTTGTGGGGCAGATATTCCCATCTAGAGAAGAATTCAAGAATGCACTTGTCAAATATGTCATGGTTAAGCATATGAGATATAATCCAGTTGACACCCGAAAAAATAGAGTTAAAGCAGTGTGCTTCAACCAACCATGTACATGGAGAGTAGTAGCAAGGGGGGAAGTAGAGTTCACTGTTACAAAATATATAAAGGAACACCAATGTGGAACTGTTAGGGAAAGTGCTGATCATCATGCATGCTCTTCATCATTTGTTGCTTCTTTTGTTGAAGAGCAATTTCTTCATAATGAACAATACAAACCAAGTATGATTATATCAGATATTAAAGCTAGATTTGGAGTGACCATATCATACAGAAAAGCATACATAGTTAGGGAGAAAGCATTGAAAAAGGTTGTTGGAGATTATGATGAGGCTTACAGAGATCTTCCACAATATCTACGTGAGTTAAGAGCTAGAGATCCTGAAATGTATGTGACACTATGCAGGAATGGTGACAATCAGTTCCAGCGGTTTGTTGGGCTTTTGGTGCTTGCCGAAGGGTGTTCAGGTCATATTTGCATAGACTTATCAGAATTGATGCCACACACCTAAGAGGAAAGTATCCGGGAGTAATGTTGATTACAACGACGATTGATGGTAATGACAATGTTCTCCCAGTTGCCTTCGCAATAGCTGAAGTTAAATGTGGGTCTGCATGGGAGTGATTTTTGTAGCATACAAAGAGGTTCTTTGCTATCGATGATCACTCAATCACCATAGTATCAGATAGACATCGGGGCATTATATCAGCAGTTAGAAAAGTCTACCAAACGCGCATCATGCCTTTTGTTGCCACCACATGTGTTGTAATATGGTAACTGATACTGGAAGTAGAGCTGCTGTAGGTTTGTTTTGGGCAGCAGCACGAGCCAACACAACACTCCAATATGATATGATAATGCAGACAATGCTTGAAAAACATCCAGTTGCCCATAAGTGGCTTCAGAACATTGACCCTAAAAGGTGGGCAAATGCACACTTTATAGGGAGAAGGTACAGAATGCTTACCACGAATTGTGTGGAGAGCTTAAATGCTTTATTCAAGTATACATGTGAGCTTCCCATAAACAGGTTAATTGATAATACAAGAAGAAAAGTTGCTCAATGGTTCTATAACCGTAGAGAGCAAGTCTCCAAATGGCATGTTACTTTGACACCTTATGCTACAAAAGAAATGGATTCAAGGAGAGAGAAAGCAAGAGCTTATAAGGTTCACCCTTACTCTCAATCAGAAATGGAAGTAGAAACATGGGGCACTTCATACATTGTTGATTTGGGAAAAATATTTTGTCATTGTGGGGAGTTTCAAATTTCAGGACTTCCTTGCTCACATGCTATTGCCGTAATCATTCACAGGAATATGGATACACTCCCATATTGTGAGCATTATTTTTATTCTGAAACTTGGAAGTGGATTTACATGGATCGTATTTTCCCTTGTAGATGCAAGCAGTTTTGGCTACTGGAGTAAACGACATTACAGTTTTATGTCCCCGTAGCCTTGTGCAGCCTGGTAGACGAAAGAAGGCACAGATTGAGTCTAGACACAATGGCAAGGTGAAACTAAAATACAGCCGGTGCATACAACATGGGCATAATAAAAGGACATGTAGAATGCCACCAACCCCAAGGTCTTAAGTTAATTGGTATATGTAGTGACCCAATATTCTGATTGAAGTGTATATTTTGTATGGAGGATAACTGAATGTATATATTTTGTATATTGTACAACTATAGTATTGTCAAAAAACTAGTTGTTGTTAATGTTGTCACTTGAAGAAGTATTTCAATATTATGATACATTTATTCTTGTATAAATTAATGTAAGCAGAAATGATCAGTTGTGAAGTTCTCGGATTTTTAAACCCACAATAATGTTATTTCAGGTCTTGAACTCCTGAAGTCCTATGGTTTGTGAATATCTGTCATTTGAGACCCTCTGTTTGTTTGCTTTATTGATTCATTGTTCTGTGCCAACTGATACTGTATTAACACGTAATTGATAATCATTAGGACTATGTTTCGAGACCAAAAATATCATCTCCTAGCTATCTAAACTCTAACTACTGGTAATGAGTTTTGAGAAATTAAAATATCATAGGTCCATGAAACAAACCTCCTGCTGTGCCAAATTTTGAAAATATGAGGTAATGATGTGGATGAAATTAAATTGTGGTATGCAATGTCTATGTAGGTACTCTCCTTCTTGTTTAATATTAAAAATAATTTAACAACATGTATATTTATATAAAATATTTAATCATTCTATTATTGAATTATTTGAAATCTAAAATGAGATTATTGTGTCAGGCCCTACGTGGGCCTAAACATGATTGTTTCAGGCCCAGCTTGGGCCTGAAATAATCTCATTTCAGGCCCACGCTGGGCCTGAAATAATCTCATTTCAGGTCCACGCTAGGCCTGAAATAATTATTTCAGGCCCACTCTAGGCCTGAAATAATCTCATTTCAGGCCCAACGTGGGCTGTGATTTAAAATTAGGGTAGAGGAAAAGTAAGGTTCAATATTACTTATAGTATCGACAAGAGGACAGATTAGAGATTACACAATAACAAGGATCGAAAGCAATGCTCCATTGGAGTATCAAAATGGTTTACATACATTATAACTACAAACATATATTGTTTGTCATTAAACTTACATTATACAACTGAATCATTTTGTTTCAGGCCCTGAGTGGCTTTCCTAAAATGCTTTTGTTTCAGGCCCACCGTGGTCCTGAATTCAAATGATTCTAGCAAAAGCAAGGTTCAATATTACTGATGGGTTCGACAATAATTACATATTACATATCATATATGAGACAAAAACAATGATCCAAAGCAAAGTTTCATTGATTTGAAAAGGAGTACATAGATTGTGTAATTACAAATATACAATGTTTGTGATCACAATTACATATGCATAGTATCAACAAAAACACTATTTACAGATTTAGCTTCCAGCACTTGTCTCTCATTATTTTATATCCCACCTGAAATCGATAATTTTTTATTTTCTTTTGGCTAAAATCTGTAGATCTTTGAAAAACCAGACTTTCAGCATACCACATCATGAAAAATGCACAATCCAACCTGAAAAATCAATATTCACATTGTTGTCATCTTATAAATTCAACCATGAAATCAATTGTTATTTTTAACAAAAATAAACATCCTCTTACGATCTGCTTTGGGTGGGTCCTTCTACAACAATTTTATTAAACTCTGTCCCAGCTATGGAAGGCAATCCTTTATTCCATATCTTGTATTATGACCAGTTCAAATTTTTGAAAAACGCCACCTACACAGATATGACATTAGTAACAATTATATTGGTCTGAAACTTTTTGTTGAGGTATATCTATGAAATAGAAAACTTACAGTTTTTTCAAATGGGACCCTTCTGTGGCGCTGAGAGAATTATAATGATGGATACTACCTTCCACGAGGTCAATAATCATTAGATGCCAATGATCATCTGCATTATTTAGAGGATAGATGATATATCTAATTGGCTTATCCGTATCAGTAGCAATAGTTTATTCAAAAGCCTGAGCGTGAATCGCCTCAAAAAGTTCCTATGTTTATTAAAAAGGAAGTGTCAGTGGACTAAATCATAGAAAAAATAACAAAACAAGTAGCTAATTGACTTACATCAAACCTCACCCCACAGAATATGGAGGGCTGGTATGGTGAGTTACACGCTTTTGCTTCATTTCCAAGAATAGTCCAGTAAGTATTGATGCAATCCCCGGTGGTGTAATCATTCCAATCAAATATTGTCAAAAAAGATTACATATCTAATGTAAAGGTCCCATTGGACCATACTGGATTCAACTTATACCTACATGCAAATAAGATAAGCAACTTAATAACAATGTGAATGATTAAATTTTATTAATGAATGTTAATAATCATCATTGTTTTACAATATTTTTCCAAATGCAATAGCAACTAACTCACTTTAATTTACTAAGCTTTAATAATGTTTCAGCAATCTCTGCATCTTTAGTCTTCTTAAAAAATGCCCTCGAATTCTTCAAGATTTTGCTTTTCACCTTTTGAAAATCTTTAGCTTTAGCTGCGTGATGTTCAGATATGTTTGTTTGGGTGGAGGTCATAGATTTTGTTGTTTACGTTGTAGTATCTGACATTGATGGGGCAGGAGCCTCGTCATCTTCATCTTCATCTTCATCTTCATCCTCATCCTCATCCTCATTCTCCTCCTGAACAACTTGTTTGCCCTTACCTTTGGCCTGGTAGTCTTGTCTAACCTGAGTTATTTTCCTTTTTTTGGCAAGTGGCTCACCTTCATCTGACCCTTTGCTTTGCAATTGTTCATGCAGCTATTTGATTTTTTGGTTAGACTGAAATATGATCGCCTCTCTTACAGCTACCCTTTTATCATTTTGCTCTTCTTGTACTTTAAGCTGCGAATCTTTGTCACCAATTATTTTATCCTTTTCAACAATGATGTCATCTTTTTGTTTCAGTTGGGACTCCTCTGCAATTATTGTTTCTTTCTGAGCAATAATTTGATCCTTGGCACTGATGGTTGTTGCCGTCTCACTGTTGGCTTCCTCTAAACTTTTAAGTGCTATATTTAATTGTTGTTGTAAGGTCTCAATTTGTTCTTGTTTTTGTATACATGTATTGTAGGTTTCCATTTTTAAGGCCTGTAGGCTTCCTTGTGCTGCCTGGCTTCCTTCTGGTGCCTGCTGTAATACCTCACAGTGTACCTCAAGTGGTTGAGTTGGAGGAGAGTAGTCAGGCACCAAATCATGCTCTATATCAAACGGAATTAAATCAACAATAATTAAATATATGGGCACACGGTCTATCATCCTCTTGATACTCTCAACATGGGCTTTAGGCCAAGCCCAGCGAAGTATTCTTGGCAATCTATGAGATTGTTCAAGAGCAGCAATACTAATATGTTCAGTAACCCATACCTACAACATCATTATTCAATGTAAATAATATCCATCAACAAATTATATGAGCAGGTATATGTACTCTAACTTACAGCCAAAATATTTGGAAATCCCTTGAGCAAGGGAGCCTTGGCCCGTTGGGTTGAATCACTTACATGTGATCTATGCCTCAATGTCACCTCCTTTCCAATGGCTCCCAACTGAGGAGCCATGAAATTGTACACGGCATTGCACCAATTATAGTTTGGTAGATTGTCAAAATCATCTATGCAATCAATAAGTGACAGGGCAGGAATGACAAGTATGCTGCTATTACCACAAAATAGCACTGTACAAAAAAAATAGAGTATATACAACTGACAGTACAGCTTGTCATTGGATGTAGACTTTATTAGCAGTTTCTCCAAATGGCGTGAAGAACAAATGGAATCTTCAAAATACTCCTTGTACAGTGGGCTGGAGGCCTCATTCAAATCAAGTTAGACTATCTCTCCATGGTCAAGTAGCCCTAGAATAAGTGATATATCAACCTTTGTGAAATTGAGTTTTTTCCCATGGAATACAAAGCTCTGTTCTACTTCATCCCAATTATCAAACATGTTCTGAACCTGGGGTCTTACACAAGAACTAGTAGGAAGGTCGAGAACCCAAGAAAAGGGTGTTTCTCGAAGCAACTGTTCTTGTGCTGGTGTGGGTGGAACAAATTCAATAAAATTTTTGAAATGGCAAAGGCTACTTTTCCAGTTCATTCGTTTACTTCGATCTCTGTTAGCAAAACTTGTATACTCGGTAGGCAATTTGATTTTTCGTTGTGGTAGCTGTTTTTTCCCATGACTTCCCCCAGGGACTTGTTGTTTCTTAGTTTTGGTGGGAGCAGCTTTCTTTGAAGATGATCTTTTTTTACCCATATCGAACTTAGCAACCATCAAACAAAAAATTATTTGACACAAACAAAAATAACACTTAGAATTCGTTCATAAAAGGGCCTCCTCAAATTCAGTCTTTTACTGAAAACTATCGCTAACCCTAGGTGAAAAGCAAGAACTGAAATCACAAACTACAAATTAGGGTACGTACAATTCGACTAGTGCGATGACGAGGATATCACCCACAACTACTCGAATGAAGACAAGCACGCTACCTTGAAATCGCAACAAATCTGGAGCTAGAAGACGATTGCTTAGCAGTAGGCTCCAAGGGACGCTATAAAGCTGAGTGACTGCTGGGCCTGATATAAAAGGATTTCAAGCCCTAGGCGACCCTTTTTTCTTTATATGTATTATAAATATAATTTAGGTTATATCTATTTTTATTTCTAAAAATAAAACTCAATTTGTTATATATCATATATAATTCTGATTTATCATGTGCATTTTATTGATTATGTATATATATTTATTTTTCAAGACTCTAAAATTCACATATAGATGAATGACGTTGGGCCTGAAATAAAATGATTTCAAGCCCACGGTGGGCTTGAAAAAAAATGACTTCAGGGCCACCGTGGGCCTGAATACAATTTATTTCAGGCCCACCGTGGGCCTGAATACAATTTATTTCAGGTCCACCTTGGGCCTGAATACAATTTATTTCAGGCCCACACTGGGTCTTAAATCATAACTCATAATTTAGGAGTAGTATAGGTATTTATCATAATTTTTGGTGTGCAAACCTCTAATCTTGCTGTATCACCAATGCTATAGGAGTGATTTAGGTATATCAGTGAGTTTTGCTCAAAACTCACTGATATACCTAAACCACTCCTATAGAGCATGATGATGTTGGATCGAGAGAATACGATAGAGGGGGTGAATATAGTAAAACGTTTCGGATTCGAAAAGAGAATAGGCAGCGGAAAATTAAAACACAATGCAAAAACGCAAGCGGTTTTACTTGGTTCGGAGTCGCGGTCAGCTCCTACTCCAAGGCCCACGGTCGTTGACCGTTTACTACAGGCAATTCTATATGAACGCAAAATGTTACAAAAGATATTACAGATGTAGTGCAGTAAATGAAATGTAGTGCAGTAAATGAAATTGACTTCTTCGTTTACCGACGCCTGGTGTGGATCGTACATTCAAGCAGAGGGTCGTCGTCGGCGCTTGAATCTTGAGATGGAAGGTTTCTGGAGCAGCGTACTTGAGTCGAAGAGCGTAGAAGCGTTAGCAAGTTGTGTTGAGAAGCCTTGGAGGTCGAGGGCTATTTATAGCAGTCCTGGGGGCGCCCTGGACGTTGGGGGTGCCCTCTACGTGACCTTCGATCTGCAACAATCTCGATCAGCCTTTATCCCTCAAGGATCAGGCTAAGGTTTGACTGGGGGCGCCCGAGACGCAGGGGGCGCCCGGGTTGACTCGGTCCGCTGGCTTCTCACTGAGTTAAGCTCTATTCGCTTCGTTGGCTTTAGCCCGGGGCGCCCGAGGCATCCGGGGCGCCCGGGAGCACGGGGGCGCCCGGGAGCATGGGGGCGCCCCGCCCAATGAGCTTCCGAAGCGTTACTAGCTCAACTTGTCTTGCCTTCACCTTGGGGCGCCCGGGACCTCCGGGGCGCCCTGCCCAGCTGCTGCCCCTCTCCTTTGGGGCGTTCTGAGCTGCAGAAACTTGTTCCTTCGATCCTGCATCCAGGGTTAGTGACACACAAAACAAAGCAAGAATGTTAGTGAGTTTTACAGCCGTAGCTGTCTTGGTTCTGACTTTGGGTCTTCAAAATGGAGCCCAAGGTCAAACCGACGCCTACTGTTCCCTCGATGGGGAACGCGTCCTCACCTACACCTTTCAGGAGAATTTACCTGTTGCCAACCGGCTCCTCCGGTTGGACTTATGCCCAGCTGTCCTTCGCCAGGTCTTCAGTACCAAGCAGTCCTTCGCCTGGTGCCTAGCAGTCTTTTGTCAGGTCTTCGGTTCCAAGCAGTCCTTCGCCTGGTGCCTAGCAATCCTTCGCTAGGTCTTCAACTCCTAGCAGCCGTTCTCTAGGTGCCCAGCAGCCCTTCGCCAAGTCATAGGGTTCAGATGCCTAGCAGTCCTTCGCTAGATGCCTAGCAGTCCTTCGCTAGGACTTCAATCTGCACACTCAAGTAGCATGTTAGATCACAAATAACACTTAACTTTGAATCCTTTGCCAATATCAAAACAAGGTTCGATATGGTGCTTCCTGCACCAACAGATGAGACAGCAAGATTAGAGGTTTGGACACCAAAAATCCCATCTCCTACCTTAAACCTGTCTACTGATATAGGGTTCTCAGAATTCCAGACATTGTAGGTCCATCAATGAGTTTTGCTCAAAACTCACTGATATACCTAAACCACTCCTATAGAGCATGGTGAGACAGCAAGATCAGAGGTTTGGACATCAAAAATCTCATCTCCTACCTCAACCCTGTCTACTGATATAGGGTTTTCAGAATTCCAGATATGGTAGGTCCATCAGTGAGTTTTACTCAAAACTCACTGATATACCTAAACCACTCCTATAGAGCATGATGAGATAGCAAGATTAGAGGTTTGGACAGCAAAAATCTCATCTCGTAGCTCAACCCTGTCTACTGATATAGGGTTTTCAGAATTCCATATATGGTAGGTCCATCAGTGAGTTTTCAAGTGATGATCGAACGTATACATGTAAAGTGTCACGTCATGCCACATCATTCACTATGGTTTTCACTCTCCCATTTTCACTCTCCCTATCATTGCTCTTTTCTTGATACTAATGAATAAATTACAATGATCCCTATAAATAATGCCTAAACCCAAACCCAATAAAACCATAATAGAATTTTGCTAGGAAAAATCTTAACAAAAGTCTATTAAAAAAAAATCTTAACAGAATTTTATTAGAAAAATCTTAATAAAATTCTGTTAGGAAAAATCTTAACAAAATTTTTTTCGATATTATTATTTAAATATGAGTCACCCGTTAATAATATTGCTTTTGTCCATTACTAAAAAATACATCACAAAGATTGAAGTTTGCAATGATATGCGATGGGAACAAGCAAGGAAAAAAAAAGTTTTCTTCTCTTTCGTTCGTTCAATGGAAATCGAAGTTTCAAAAATTGCCGGATACAATAAAGATGGTTTCAAAATTTATTTTTATTTCAAAAAATGAAAATGAACGCTTCAACCATGAATTTAACACTTGGAAACAAGTCAGAAAGTTATAATTATATTCTTTCTTTGTTTTTGGCGCAACTAAAAATTATTCTCCACTTTGCCTCAAACTCCGTCAAATCTTCAAGCAATCTAGCTTGCTTCATGAAGGATATACGCAGTTCTCGTAACCTGCCGCAGTGAGTGGCAGCATCAGAATCATGAACAGCGAGGAAATTAATTCCTCAAATTATTTAAGTAGCAGTTGTAATCAACGAATTGATTGTGGACTTACTGGGGTCGGTCCAGACGATGACGGCGGTACCGGCGAAGTCACAGTTGATGTCGACGTGGCCGGCGGCGTAGTAGTAGGCGTTCATGGCGTAGGATGCGTGCCATGCGACGTTATCCGGGAAGTAGCACGGGCCGCCTATCTGTAACGCGCTGCAATCCGCTATGCCGCCCCCGCAGGCGTACTGGATGTTGGCCTGGAGCTGCTCCGGCGTCGCTTCCGCCTTGGGCAGGCACCACGGCCCTCTGCCTGCCGAGATCGTCGCCGCCAACGCCGCCTGTCACATTCATTAATTTGCCCATCGACTAGATAAATCTTGATGACATGACAGAGTTCAAAACATGAAGAAAAAAAAATCCAAATGGTTAAACTTTGATCAAATAATCAAATGACAATTATTTATCCGGTAAAAGATGGTGAAATAAATGACACGAGTTTCGTTTCTGAGAAAAAATCTTACTGAGCCAGAGGGTGCGGGGTTATCCGCGCCGTTGGAGATGGAGGAGGCATTCGTTAGGCACTGGAGGAGGAAGAAAGATAAAAGTAGACTTGTGGCCTTACCGATGACTGCGTCCGCCATTGTTGATGGATCGATCTTGTTGATGGATTTGAGAAGCTCGAAAAAGGTTTATATAGTGAACGAAGTGAACTACTTGGAGCGGGAGGAGATAAAAAAAAAGAGGCTATTAAGAAAAGAAAGTCGTATTACATAGTCTATTTGTAGCCGGAGCAAATGAGAAAGTAGATTTAGAGAATGAAAGTCATTCAAGAAAAATATTAGCCCTCATATTTCGAAAGTACTAATTATAATTAATCACTAATTTTATTTTCACAGTATTTTTTTTTGTTTGCAGCTATCCCTATTAATTAATAACCCAAAGATGCAAATAATAACTATACATTAATATTTAAATAACTTTTAGAAATTATCAATTAGATGGTCGTCGAAATTCACTGGAAGGATGAGGTGCAGATCTTGACTTTGAACTATACGACCGAGAGATGTGCAGCTGTGTCTTCGGGATGGAAATGTTACTATTTTAAAGTTTTACAATTAAAATTTAATAAAGTTAGTATGTTTACCCTTCTTATATACTAATTATAACATGCATCCGGGTTATCCTCCAAATGAGACGTGAATCCTGAGACGTTGGGATTCTAGACCGTCCACTGAGAGCGCTTCCCGATTTATCCTGACAGATGGTAGAAAACTTTCGTGGGAAATATAACCAAATTAATATTCAGGTATAACTTATGAACAGTAGGGGTTTATTATTATTATTAATAGGTATAAATAGTGTTTAGGTTATTTGGGATTAATCAAAATTTTAATTAGAATTTAAAAATTCAGTTTTATTTAATAAAATTATATTTCATTCTTAAAAATAGAATCTAAAAATACATTTTTTATTAAAAAAATAATTTATTCAATTTAATTGAATAAAAAATTTAAAATCCAATCTAAACCAAATTAATTAATTTTTATTGAAAAAAATAAAAATTCTAAATAAATCAAATCGAATTTTAAAATTCGACGATCAAATTAATTATGCAGCTTAATCAAATTTTTATCCATCTTTATTTTCATTTTAAAAAATCATTAATTTCAATTAATATTAAATAAATTTTCATAATTTATTTCATTTCAAAATGCGTAAACGGTTAAACTGACAATTTTATCTTATGCCAGCACACAGATAGGAAAAAGTTATTCATATCAGCAATAGATTAGCACATATGACACAGATAAGGAAATAAATAAATAAATTATATATTAACAAATTCTATAAATGATAAATAAAGAGAATAATTAATATATATATATATATATATTAATAAATTGAATACATATTAAATAAAAAATAAGATTATAATAAATTAAAAATTTACGCATATCATATGATATTTAATATATTTTATTTTAATAATAAATAAAAAATAATTATAATCTCTATTAAAAATAGCACATATTTTTATTTAAAATATTTATTATCAAAGTTTGTAAAAAAAGTTTAGATTTTATAGTTTGGATATAATATAATTTTTAATTTAATCTATGTGTGAGATTTTTTTTTTCGTTTCCCTAACTAACTTCGTTCTAAGTGTCTGGTTTTTCAATAATTCAATTTCGTTGTCCTGTTTATTAATTATATTTTTTAGGATTTCTTAATTATGTTGTGTGAATAATAATTTAATCCTTTCTTACCTATTGGAATTGAGCAATCAATTTAAAATAGAATTGAACAAAACTATTGGGATTGAGCAATCGATTTAAAATCAAATTGAACAAATCAAAATTAAACTAATTGATTTGTTTTACAAATCGAACTGTATCACTAAAATCGAATAAATCCAACTAATATAAAATTGATTAATCCAATCATTTTTATAAAATCGATTTATTTTATAAAGAGCCAAGTCACAATTTAAAATAATTCTTTTAAATAATAATTCAGGTATATGGGTTGAATGCTCATAACATAATAATTGATTGACACGTACGAGATTCGATTTAATCAATTTTTAAATTTTAAAAGTAAAATTGAATAATAAATCAAAATAATCAAGATTTTTTTAAAAAAATAAAATTGTAAATTAACAGAACGTAACTTTCAAATTCATGGTTACTTAGATTTAACTAATATATTACTCACCCCTAATTACTAAACTCTTTCACAACATCAATATTTTCTTGATGTAAATCAACAAGCTAAACTTTTATTGTTAAACGCTTCTGCTATATTAGTAGCGAAAATAACTATTTTCATTGTGAAAAAAAAACTAAAACTATACTTAACACTTTAAGAGGAGTTGTAGAATCCCAAATAAGAAATTAGAAGGCTAGAAAAAGTATGATTATCAAAACACTCCAACGGTCCCTATATTAAACCCCGATAAGGTATCACTTGTTTGTCATTTATAATTCAGAAGTGATGTAAAATATGAGAAACGTAAGGGGCTAATATGCAAGTTGTGCTAGCTGTGGGGAGAGAAAAGTAATACTATAAAGGTGGAGGGTCTAAATGGAAAAAGTCCACTATTAATATAACCTTACCTTTCCCGTTTTCCTCTCAGATCGCGAACAAAAACCACTGATTCATCCTCTGCTCCCTCTTCGAACCTTGTTTCCACCTCCACCCCTCGACGCCGACGAACCCTAGGAACTCTGTCCCACGGTCTACGACCTTCAGGAATCGATCTCAGGTGAGGGTTTTTCTCGATCTCATGGTGCTTGGGGTTGAGGTATTCCTTCTTGATATGAAGGTTGGTTTCGGATTTTGGACAGATCTGGGGGTTGTGGCTAGTTCGTTGGAGAAGAGAAGCTTCGGGTGGCGTCTTGTCCTTGGGGTTTCCGGAGGAGAAGTACCGGTTAGGGTGGTCACACTTCGGGAAGGTTTGGTTCTTGAAAAGGGTTCTCGATCTCGTCGTCGTTTTTCTTTCATTCAGTGGCTTGTTTCAGCCCTATAGGCTGCGGTACAGGTGGGCTGAGAGAGTCGTAGTGGTTAGATTTCCGGATTATCCGCCGGGTCGAGGGAGAAACAGTCCGGTCAGTATCAGACGGGCAGCTCCTCATGACATGACAAATAAAGTGGATTATGGTTAGTAGTTGATCAAAATCCAATTCTGGATTATGGTTGGTACATGTAATTAGTTGTGATCGAGTAAATTTCTCTAAAATCCAACTCATTAGACTATAAGTACTCCAAGTATACTTTGATATGGTCAATCGAATCAAATTAGATCCTATTATATTTGATCTATGTGTCTAAGTATACAGAAGCTTAGAAGCACAGGAAGTCGAGAAAGATGGCACAGAAAGGGAGCTGACAGACTAGGTGCATCCGAGGGACGTCGAGGTCCATGAAAGAGTACGTCGGGGAGGAAGAAGGACATGAGCGACGTCCGAAGGACGAGAAGACGGGGGAAGCACGCTCGAGGAGAAAGTCGGAGGAGGATTTGAGTGAACCCAACTCTGAAAGGCTCGAAATCATCCAAGAATAACCGTTGGAGACTGGTCAGCACAAAGCTGACCGAAAGCTACTCGGACACCCGTGAATAGGGATGGAAACAAGTCAGGTCAGGCCAAGCTTTTACCATAACAGGTCATGCATGTATTATAATAAAATGGCCCGAGCCTGGCTTGTGGCCTGTGACCTATAATAGACTTGGTTCTTGGCCTAAGTCTGGCTTGTTCAATAGCTTGACCTGGCCTGCGGCCTGTTTACAATGCCTATAAGTTAGAACATTTTATATAAGTCAACAGGACAAAACATTAAATAGGCCGAAAACCAACCTTAACAGACCTTGCATTATACATGCCTCAAAATAGGCCTTGCATCATACAGGCCTCAAAACAAGTCAGATCTAAAAATATATACATATGTATCTAATTTTAACAGGGTCAGACCAGTAGGCTTGGTAGTCTTTATATTGAGTTTGGATCTGACATGATAAGAAAAATAGACTTTGAAACAGACCTGACTATTATCCTATTTCTAAACCGACTAGGCTAGGCCAGGTTAAACACAGACCAGGTCATAGGCCGCTTGACCTATTTCCATCCTTATTCGTGAATGATGATGCCCCTATGCACTCGGCCCTAGTTAATTCAAAAAATAATTATAATCTCTATTAAAATAGCATATATTTTTATTTAAAATATTTGTTATCAAAGTTTGTAAAAAAAGTTTAGATTTTATAGTTTTCAATTAATATAATTTTTAATTTAATCTATGTGTGAGATTATTTTTTTCTCCGTTTCGCTAACTAACTACGTTCTAAGGGGACGTTTGGTATATATTCGACAATGAAAATGATAATGAATTTTGATTGAGAAATTTATGAGTTTAATGATAACCTAGTACGAGATGGGTTATAAAATTAAGGGTATCATATCCATATTTTGATTTTAATTTTTATACATCAAGTATCATAAATAAGAATGAATTCGCCTTCTAAACTCGCTTACCAATCACCCCTGGATGTCTGGCTGTTCAACAATTCAATTTCGGTGTCCTGTTTATTAATTATATTTTTGAAGATTTCTTAGTTTTGTTGTGTGAATAATAATTTAATCCTTTATTACCTATTGGATTGAGTAATCGGTTTAAAATCGAATCCAACAAATCAAAATTGAACTAATCGATTTTTTTTACAAACCGAACCGTATCACTAAAATCGAATAACTCGAACGAATATAAAATTAATTAACCCAGTCAGTTATCTAATTAATTATTTTTTTATCAACTGGATTTATTTTGCATATTAATGGATTGTTATTGGATCGAATTATTCTTTTAAATACTAGTTCAGGTATATAGATTTAGGGATCATAATTTTTCCCGCGAGTTCGAAATTCCACGAGGAAAATCCAAAATGGGACAAGTTCGGAGAATATTATCGGGTTCGAATTCGGGTTCAAGGATTTGAAAAAATCCCCGCGGCAAATTTGGGGCGGGTATGGGAATGTTATTCCCATCCCCAAACCTGCCCCGATAGTCCTGTTAATAATAATAATAATAATAATAATAATAATAATCTAAACTTATATTTAAAAACCAACTCACAAATCTCAAATTGTGTTAACTATCCAACTCTTTCGTCATGACTAGAAACGGATCTAGTAACGAGTTGTAGCCAGGGCTCCTGCCCAGGGCCCAAAACTATCAGGGGGCCCATATATATATATATATATATATATATATATATATATATTATATATATATATATATATATATATATATATATATATATATATATATATATATATATATATATATATATATATATATATAGCGATGTACACCTGCGCGAGGGAAAAACGCGCCACTGTGCGCGACGTCCATCCAACCTAGCATTTTTTAATTTTTTTTTTCTGTTTTTAAACATTTCCTCTTCCTCTCTTAATTCTTTTTTAAAAAAGATTTTCTTAAACCTCTTCTCCCCGTCTCTCGCGTCGACTTGCCGAGGTGAAATTTTTCGCCACCCTCACGCTTCCTCTCTTCGCCGACAAGCCCTAAGCAAATCGCCCTCTCTCTCTCTCTCTCATCGATGACCGAAGCCAAGCTAGGGAGTTGTCGTCGAGTCGCCTTCAAGCTAGGGTTTCGCCGTTGACCCCTCCTCCAAGCTACAGCGCCTTCAAGCTAGGGATTCGCCGTCGACCCCTCCTTCAAGCTACAGCGCCTTCAAGCTCCAGTGCTGTTCAATCTGGCTACGCCTCCAAGCTAGTGCTTCGCGTCGACCCCCTCCTCCAAGCTAGGGCTTCGTCGTTTAGCCAAGGTATGCTTATTTTCCATTTTTATTTTTTTTGTAGAAAATATAATTTTCTGAAAAATATATTTAGTTTACATTTTTCAACCTTGTTTTCCAGAAAAAAATATAACATTTTCTGAAAAACTAGAGAATGAAATAAAATTATTTTACAAAAAATTAGAAAATGTGGTTTTTGAAAAATAAAAATAAAAATGGAACAAACTAAACGCCTCTTAATTTTTTTCAATGGAGCGAGTATGGGAATGGGTATGGAGATTTAATCCCCGTAGGGTCAGGGATGGGGATTCCCCGCCCCCATCCCTGATTTTGAGGAGCATATGGGGGCGGGTATGGAAATTTAATCCTCATGGGGATCGGGGCGGAGATTCCTCGATTATACAAATTCGGATATGGGACGGGGATGAGAGTGCGGCTATAATTCGTATTCGGAGATTGGGATGACAAATTCGCCCTGTCCCCGCCCTAATATTATCATTCCCTATAAGGATTGAATGCTCATAATATAATAATTGATTGACACTATTCGTTTTAATTAATTTTAAAATTTAAATTGAACCGAATAAATCAAAAAAATTTAAATTTAAAATTGTAAATGAACGGAACATAACTTTCAAATTTATGATTACTTCGATTTAACTAATATTTTACTCACCCCTAATTACTAAACTCTTTCACAACATCAATATTGTCATGATGTAAATCAACAAGCTAAACTTTTATTGTTAAACGCTTCTGCTATATTAGTATCGAAAAGAACTGTTTTCATTGTGAAAAAAAAAACTAAAACTATACTTAACACTTTAAGAGGAGTTGTAGAATCCCAAATATGAAATTAGAAGGTTAGCAAAAGTATGATTATCAAAACACTCCAACGGTCCCTATATTAAACCCCGATAAGGTATCACTTGTTTGTCATTTATAATTCAGAAATGAAGTGGATTATGGTTAGTAGTCGATCAAAATCCAACTCCGGATTATGGTTGATCCCAGGCCAGCTCGCGTATAGCCTGGCCCAGTAGCCTGGTGCCCAGTCAGAAGGAAAATAGGTTAATGGGCTGGGGAGGCCCATCGAAGAGGCGTCGCAGGGCCGTCTCAAGCTTCCATGAGGCCCTAGGCTAAATTATTTTTTAATCTTTAATAATTTTTTAAAAAATAAAAATTTTTCCTTACCCTTTTTCACTCGGACTTGGGACCGACAATGGTGGGTTTAAAAATTTTTTTAAAAAAATAAAATATTAATTTAAAAATAAATTTTTATTTAAAATTTAATTTTCTAGCTTTTTGAGATACAAAATTATTAATTAAACTTTTATATTCAAGTTTTGATAATATATTTTTTTCAATTGATAAAATTGCTAGATTATTTAATCTTTCTTGAGACATTGTTGAACGTAAATAAGACTTTATTAATTTTAATTTTGAAAAACTTCTTTCTGCTGAAGCTACACTAACAGGTATAGTTAATAATATTCTATAAGCTATCCATGCATTAGAAAAAGAATTTAATTTTTTTATAAGATTCAATACCTCAATTGCGGTTTTTAATTCTGGATTTATTATTTCTTTTAAAACTTTTAATTCTGAAAATAAATCTAAACCATCAATATCAGATAACTTATTCTGTGTTAAAAAATTTTCAAGATTTAAACATTTTATTTTTAAAAAATTATCATCAAGCAATTTTAACTTTTCTACTTTATATAAAAAATTAAAATTATCTTCATATATTTTAAATTGTTCAAACCTACTTTGAAGTGAAGAAATAGCATGATCAATAATATAATTAAAGTAATTTATTTTAAAAGATTCTTCAGGTGAAAGTTTTACCTCATTAATTGTATTATCATCAAATCGTTTATTTCTTCTAATAACACGTTTTTCACGAAATTTTGGTTGTATATTCATTTCATTTGCAATCTCTTTGGCAAAAATTACAGCAGATATGAATCCATTTTCTCTATAATCATTGAAAAAAGAAACAAGACCTTTTAACTGATCTAATGCAATAGCAATGTTCATATCTTTATATTGTAAAAATTTACTAACAGTATTAACTGCGAATAATATATCATACCAAATAATCATACCTAATAAAAATTCAAAATTTTCGAACTCATATGTTGCTAAAGAATTTGCTTCACTTTTTGTTTTAGGATCATCACTAGTTTCTGCAAGTTTATATAAAGCTTCTCTTATTTATGGAGCTTGATATTTTATTGCTTTAACACTTTCAAGATGACTTTCCCAACGTGTTTGTGATAATGGTTTAAGAGTTAAATTAGAAACGTGGTCTTGTAAAATTTTCCATCTTTTTGTAGAAGAAGAAAATAATGAGTAAATACGTTGTATCACACCAAAAAATGTTATAGCACTAGGACAAGAATTAGCCATATCACATAGTACTAAATTAAGACTATGACAACCACATGGTGTATAAAAAGCTCTAGAATTTATATCTAACAATCTCTTTTGTACGCCTTGTTGTTTACCTTTCATATTTGCCCCATTATCATATCCTTGTCCTCTTATGTCATTTACATCAAGTTCAATTTCCTTTATTATATTAATAAGCGTATCAAAAAGACCTTTTCCTGATGTATCATTTACTTTTAAAAATTCTATAAAATATTCTTCTATTTTGATTGGATTTGTTGAAATATCTACACATCTTAATATAAGAGACATTTGTTCTTGATGACTTATATCGGGAGTACAATCAAGTATAACTGAAAAGTATTTTGCTTCTTTTTTTTAATTATAATATTTTTTACTTCTTTTCCTAATATATTTATTAACTCATTTTGTATATTATGACCAAGATAATGATTATGAATTTTACCATTTTGAATACGTTTAAGGTGTTCTTGCATTATAGGATCATATTCTGCAATCATTTCTATTAAACCTAAAAAATTCCCATTATTATCTTGATAAATTTTCTCATTTGTACCTCGAAATGGTAAATTATTTTTTGCAAGATTTTTAACTATAGCAATAATTCTTATTAATACATTATTCCAATGTTCTTTTTCCTTATTTATTTTTTCTTGTAAATTTTGATCAATAGTTTTATTTTTAAGTAATCTCATTTCAATATCAAACCAAATGTTCATATTTATAATATGTTCACTACTTATTTCATGACTTTTAAGTTTGGCACTAAGATTTTTCCAATCTCGACATCCTTCGTTTGCTAATTGAATTGTAATTGATTTTTGACTAAATAATTTACAACAAAAGCAAAATACTTTATCTAATTCTTTAGAATATATTAACCATTTTCGATCATGTTTTTCTCCATTTGGTAATTTTCGAATGTAATGAATCATAGAAAAATGCATAGAATTTTCATCATTTGGAAAAGAAATATTAATTTCTCTAATTGGACCTTTTTCAACTAATAAATCTATTAAATTTGTATTTATATTTTTCCAATGTGCTTGATCATATTTATTTTGAATAATAGTTTCATCAATATTATTAAAAAAATTATCTTCATGATCTATTAAGACGTCATCTTCAGTTTTTGAATTTTTATTATCTTCTTTGTTAATATTAGTATATGATGAATTAGATTTGTGATCATTAAAAAATTCTTGACAGATTTCCTTTTGTGGTAAAGAATTATCTTCAGATGAAAATTCAATTTGTTTTTCATTTAAATTTTCAATTACGTTATTCTCTAAATTTTCATTTTCATTTTGATTATTAATAATAAACCTATCAAGTGCACCTTTTTGAGATTGAATAAATTCTTCTATTTTTCTTTTCTTCATACGTTTTGTATACCTGGAATTATATTTTTTAGCAGACATATTTAAATTAAAATAATAATAATAAAATATAAGTCTCTACTTGGTCGATAGTTTTCCAAGTAAAAATAAAACCTGGATAAAAAGATGATATACCATCCGTTATTATTGAAGTAGACAGTAGTATTCTGTATTCATTATGCTAAATAGAAAAGCTAAAAAAAAAATTGGCATGGATGACCTAGATGAGAATAATAAAAACAATTATTCATTATGCAGAATATTAAAAACAATTTCATTATGCAGAATAAAAAATTTCGTATTCATTATTCATTATGCAGAATAAGAAATTTCATTATGCAGAATAAAAACAATTTCATTATGCAGAATAAGAAATTTCATTATGCAGAATAAGAAATTTCTGTATAGTTATTCATTATTCATTATGCAGAATAATAAAAAAAATCGAAGAAAATTCAAGATTGGAAGAAGAAAAGAGTGAAAAATTATTACCGAATACCAAGCGAGGGAGGTTTGAGCCTTGAGAAGAAGGATGTCTTCTTAAAAAATCACTTGAGAAAACTGAGCTAATGAACCAATAATGCCAAGAAAAAAGTGATGCCAAGAAAAATAGAATGAAAAAAGTGATCAGCCTTGACATTTTATAGTCCTAAATAAAATTTTTATGATAATAAAATAATTATAATTAATATGAAGTTAATTATTGGTGCGTTGGCATGATTTGGCAATTGGTTTGGCAATTGGCATTATTGGTTCATTATGCGTTGGCAATTGGCAATTGGCAATTGGTTTGGCAATTGGCATGTACGCGCGTTTCGGCAATGATTCAATATTTCAATGAATTTTCCAAGAAATCACATTTAATCACGCGTGATTTTTGGGTGAAGCAAAAGTGAGATTTTTGGATGGCAAACGCGTGATTTTTGGCAATTGTAATCACGCATGGCTGCATGGCGCGTGATTTTTTGCAATTGCAATCACGCATGGCTGCATGGCGCGTGATTTTTGGCAATTGCAATCACGCGGGCTGCATGGCTGCATGCAGATAAAAAAAATAATTAAATTTAATATTATATATATACTAATAATGGGCGGTGGGCCCTAGATTTGTTGGGGCCCTAGGCACAGGCCTTAGTGGCCTGTGCCTTAAGCCGGGCCTGAGGCGTCGCTCGGATCCAGGTCCCGACCGGACGTGTGGCGGCCCACGCTCCCCAGGATCGACCTGATCGGTGTTCGGATGCTCATACTCCAATACCCCTCTTGGTTTGGCTCCCCGCCGACGCGTGGCGGACCACGCTCCGGGGGTAAATTCGAGCCAGAGAAGGCGCTACTCGGTACATCATTGCTCAGTGCCCCCAGTCGGCATTCTCCTCCCAGGGGTCCTCAGTCGGCCTCATCACTCAGTGCCTTAGTCGGCACCTTCCTCATAGACCCTTAGTCGACCTCATTGCTCAATGCCCCCAGTCGGCATTCTCCTCCCAGGGCTCCTCAGTCGGCCCTCGCATGCCCTAGCAGGCAGAACAACCACTCCCTGACATCAGACTACCCGAAGCAGTACGGGGTCGGCGCAGGACTGGAGTTACTCTGACCCTAACGACGGATATCCCGCTGATGGCTTGATCTTCCTTCCATACTCTGCCTCCCCCCCCCCCTATTACGACCACATATACTGGTGTCAGGCCGAGCGGCACCGCATGGCGTCGGCCATTAAGTTGACAGTGTCCCTTTCTTTAACCCAGTATGCACTATTTTATCCTGCAACCTCTGGACATGCATCACCTCGTCCTCGCTATATGACAACAGGTGGCAGGCGGGGCAGGAGCTGTCAGCTTTCCCGGCAATATAAGTCTCTTCACTCCACATCTCTCAGGTACGCGCAATAGTGCATTATTTACTGTTCTATTATTGCTTTCCGTTTGCTTGCCACCGGAGTACTGACTTGACCATCGGAGTGTCTGGCCGGGGACTTTTCCCGGCGGGTTCTAACGGTCTCTGTCTTGTAGGCGAGAAGCGAGCCAGCTTAGCAGTCAACCTCAGCATCCTTGTGCCCTTCAGAGAACCATCTCGCAGGAGGGGCGTCCACCTCACTTCGCGACAGGATCAATGGTTAATACATGTAATTGGTTGTGAGTAGATTTCTCTAAAATCCAACTTATTAGACCACAGTAGGTTCTTCGAGTATCTTAGAAGTACATCAGGTAGCATGATAAGTGTTATTTTATTGATCATTTTTGATTCTTAAATCTATGTTTGACCCATATTTCACTTGCTTAATATTGAATTTAGCCTAGGTTTCATGAATCTATTCTATTTTGGGCTTTATTGTAAATCTTGATACATTGGAATTATTTTGCCACTAAATTGTTGAACTACTTTTGTAGGCTTGGAAGGATCATGGACCTAGGCCATGCTGGGTCAGACTTGAGTCGAAGTGGACCCGGATCGAGTGATCAAGCATCGACTAATATGGGCTATCCGATTCAAAAACGATTAGATCTGAGCCATCGATCAACTTCTGGTCAATCCGAATTCAAGATTGAGTCAATCGTGACCATAGATCAAGATCTGAAAATTTCAGCCAAATCAGAAGTAATCTGACCGTTGGATCAAGCTCAAGATGTTCTAGACCATCCATTCAAGAAAAGGGAAGATCTAGACCATCCGCCACTGATCTGGTGAATCCGAGCTGGGGTTAAGGTTAATCAAGCACTTGGATCAAGATCTAAAGGTTCATCCAAATCAGAGATCATTCAGTCGTTGGATCAAGATCAGAGGGATCTAGATCGTCCATTCAAAGATCAGGTTGATCTGAGCCATCCGTTGCAAATCTGGAGGATCCGAGCTACTGGGAGGCAGATCCTGACCCTTGATCAACATCATCAAATTTTGGTTCAGATCGGATGAGATCCAACCGTTGGATGGAGTTAGGAGAATCTGGGCCGTCCATTGCTGAGTATTTAAACTCAAATTCACCCTAGGTCGCAGTGTCGCGTCTTCTTCGCCGCAGCTCATCTCTTTCGATTGTTCTTCATTTTCTTCAGCAATTTTCTTCATCCGAGGGCGTGACCACATCAATTCCAAGCTTAGATCAAGTTCTAGATCGTTGGGAAGATCTCTCCGTGAAGATTCCAGCTCCAATTTGCCCAAGAACAGAGCTGAGCGATGTTTCATCAGTTCTGCCAATAGATTGCCTTGGTCTCGTTCGTGTGCCGTTTTCATCCATCGTAGATATCCGGAGGGTCCTCTGGAGTGTTCTGATGATCTCCAATCCATCACCGCAATCCAACACAGCTAGATTGAAGAGATCGATTGGGTTTTTCAGACTTGAGCAAAGTTTGAGTTGGATTGATTCGCAGAGACAGTTTTCCCAGCGATTTGTTGAGCTTACGGGTTCGAGGCTCACCCTTGTGTGACGGCAAGGAGATCTTGAGCTAAGAGAAGGGATTGATGATAGTTTTCTTAGTGAATTTCTGTTATTAGCTGTAATTTCAATTTCTACAAGCAATTTCATTTCTGAACTTTGTATCAGCTGTTTAGTTTTCCTTTCTGAATTGTTTCTGCCGTAATTAGGGCTTAGTCCTGTAAGTTAAGTAGCTAGGGAGCTTGTTTAGTGAACAATTATTTTCAATTTCAGTTTATTTCCTGTTTATTGCTTGCGTATCAGTTTTGTTTAGGTGTGCGTATCAATTTGTTCTTGCGTATCAGTTCTCCCTTTCGGTATCTGAATTTTGACTTAAGCAGGTGTTAGTTCTTCTCCTGCATTTATACATTGTAGCTGGTTTCATTTACAAAGAGTTTAGTATTAATTTCTGCATTTTGTATCAGCTTGTCTTGTGTCGAATTCCATTTCTGCCATTCAGTTTTAATTTCTGCAATTCAGTCATTTCTGCAATTCTCAGTTTGTAGTTGCTGAAGTTCGTATCAGTGAAGCTCTGCATTGGAATTCCATTGCATTTGAAATCAGTTGCTTGTTTGACTTTGCATCCAAGTGGTAGCTGCATTTCTGCATACAGTTGCTGTTTCCCTGCATTTCATTTATATTCGGCATTGGGTTATTTCTGAACATTGTAGCTAGTTTGAAATTCTAATTGCTTGAGTTGATTCCTGAAGTTTTCATTCATTCTCGCAGTCAGTTTGTTTTTGCATTGATCAGTTAAATTCTGCATATCAAGTTCAACTCTTAAAAAGTAGTGTCTTTACATTCGGTTGCTCTGAATTTTAGTATCCCTTTTATGTGTATCAAGTTATTTTAATTGTTGCAATTGTATCAAGTTAAGTTTCGGCTTTGAGTGATAGTGCCTTAAGTTCAATACAATTTGTAGTGTACTCTTGCAATTTGAATTCAAATTTGTTTTCCCAAATTCGATTACTGTGCATTGGAAGATTCAAGTTCCCAGTTGTTTGAATTCATTAGTTGAAATTACTTAGCTTAAGTTCCATAGTTTATTTTTTCTTTCCTTTTGCATTGTGTTTTCATTTCTGATTGCAACCCAAATCCAAATCTTATTTGAAACCCAAAAACATTTGACGACACATAAACTCGAGCTCGAATCAAACAACCTCAACTAGTCCTAGGAAAAATATGACCTATGGCCCCTTTACTACGTTTTCATCTTTGCTAGCAAAAAGGGTTTCTAGCTTTACAAATATCTAAATTTTGAGATCCACATTTATGATACCTATAATTCGGGGCCATCATAGCACTATGCTGGCGAATGAAAGTACGGCTCTTATGGGTTACTCTAGTCCAAACATGGCAAGAGATTTGGATGGGCAAAAGTCCAGTACTTAATTCATGACATTTCTTGACATTCAAAATTGCAAAAATGTATTGGCTTGTCTACCGTTAAAGCATAATATATATACCACGGACTGAAGTTTGCAAATAGATGCCTAGTTAAAGAGGTTTCTTCAAGAATTGACCTTTGAATAGGATAAGTATGTTCACTCTGGCAATCAATGCACTACTAATTTTCTAAGAATCAAGTATCATTTTCGAAGAATAGAATCAAGGATTATCCACGCACGTTGCAACCTACAAATCTATCGTTTCACTATCGGCTCAATTATATTATGTCCTAAGGGCGAATGAGGGATTATTTGTGTGGCAAAAGAGGCGAAATGCTTGGCCTCAGCGTCTCCGCCAGTTCGCCCCAGGACCAACACGGAAGAGGCAAATCACGGTGACTGAGAAGGCAAGAGATTGAGGGAGGGTAAGAATTTTTATACAGGGTACAGGGATTTACGTCCCACCAACCCTATGACTCGAATCTAAGATCTTTAGTGACAATCTACTAATCCCTTATCATCTCAGCTATGTCCATGGAGGCGAATGAGGGATTGTTTGCGCGGCAAAAGACGAAACGTTCACCCTCAACGCCCACGCCAGCCCGTCCCAGGACCAACACAAAAGAGGTAAATCACGGTGATTGAAAAGGCAAAAGATTGGGGGGAGAGACTTTTTATACAGAGTATAGGAATTTATGTCTCACCAACTCCGTGGCTCAAACCCAAAACCTTTAATGGCAATCGAATTAGGGATTGTTTGCGTAATAAAAGGCGAAACACTCGCCCTCAAAGAATGAGGGATTGATTGCTGGCAAAAAGGCGATTCGCTCGCCACCAGCGCCCCCGTCAACCGGTCACGGGGCCAATACGAAGGAGGTAAATCACGGTGGCTACTAGCCCGGATGTTGTGGCTAGTGCGTGGGGGAATGAGGGATTGTTTGAGTGACAAAACGCGAAACGCTCGCCCCCAGCGCCCCTGCCAGTCCGCCCCATAACCAACACGGAAGAGGAAAATTACGGTGACTGAGAAGGCAAGAGGTTGGGGGAGAGACTTTTTACACAGGGTGCAAGGATTTATGCCCTACCAGCCCCGTGACTTGAACCCAAGATGTTTTAGTGGCAATCTACCAACTCCTTACCATCTCAGCTATGCTCAATTGGTATCAGGATTCATAAACTCTAGTACTTATCCTGGAGGTCTAGAGTTCGAATCCTGAGGAAGGCAAAAATCCACTAGCCAGGGGTGGAAAGACCTAGTAAGTAACGACACGGTTGTTGGTCGTCGACATCGGTTGTTGGTCGACGACATAGTTGGGTCGCCAAATGTTGATTTGACCGTCAGGTTGTTGGGCCGAGGGGCCAGGTTGTTGGGCCGCCAAGTGTTGATTTGGGCGCCAAAGGGGTTGAGAGACTGTGTCGTTACAAGATTCATCTACGCGAAACGTAGATTTCATTTTTGAAGTTAATTCTGACTTTCATCGATTGATGGCACCTTGATTTTCCTTTGCAAAACTGTATTTGGTCTTTTTGAGTCTATCCAACAATCCCCCACAAGAATGAAAATTAATGTGTGTATGCATGCTAACATTTTTCAAGAGTCCAATCGATCAATGCATCGGGAGAGATAGCTTGTGACTTTGAACCTTCCGTAGTGGAATGCTATCGAGCATACTAGGTTGCGCAGTGAATGTGATGATTAAACTACTCAGCTGTTTGTGTATACTAACACAATATCTTATCTCACCTACTTTTGGTTCTCATGGTTGGTTCCGTTTTGGCCATGGACACCATCTTAGATTCATGAGTGTTTCATTGAAGTGACCTAAATTCACACTCACATAGGTGACACTTCTATCAAGAGTATCCTACCATACTCCACCATATAAAGGTATAGAAATCATTAAAAGCATAAACTTAACCTCACTACATGTGGTAGGACAACACATGTTCATCCTAGGATTGGGATAGAGATAATATACCTCATGTGCTATAACACAACTTCTGTAACTTCGTTATCCCATTGAACTAAAATCTTGGGATCTCCAGTCAACAAGGTTGGGTTACCGCTACAGTCGTTTCAGTTGTAGATTTTAATTTCATTCCTCTCGATGAACAGTATACTTAATCTCGACTTAGCCCTTCGTAAGAGGATATGCCAAATTATTTTTGGACTTAACATATTCAACTGCAATCACTCCATTCGAGATCAACTTCCTAATGGTATTGTGTCTACGACGTATATGTCATAACTTACCATTATACATACTACTCTGCGCTCTTTCAATCGCCGATTGACTATCATAGTGTATAAGAATGGTGGGCACTGGTTTCGTCTAGCTTAGAATATATTCTGAGAAGTTCCGCAACCATCCAACTTCTTTTGTTGCTTTGTCTAGTGCTATAAACTCAGATTCCATAGTTGACTGAGCAATGCAGCGAACTTCCAAGATACCACTCCTCCACCGATCGAGAATACATATCCACTAGTGGTTTTAGAGTCTTGTGTATCTAATATCCAATTAGCATCACAGGATCCCTCTAAGGCAGCGGGATATCTTCCGTAATATAATCCGTAGTTTATAGTATATTTCAAATATCTAAGAACTCGCATTAATGTTTTCCAATGAGTGTCGTTTGGATTACTCATAAAACACTCAACTTGTTCACCGCACAGGCAATATCCGGACATGTACAGTTTATGAGATATATCAAACTACCTATTATCCAAGAATATTCCAATTGCGATATGGGCTCACCATGATTTTTCGCTAAGTGTTTACATAGATCCATAGATGTTTGCATTGTAGAGAGATCGTACGCATTGAACTTTTTTTAATACAGACTCTACATAGTGGGATTGTGTCAGAACTATCCCATTAGATGTCCTGAGAATTTTAAATCTCAATATAATATCTGCTAGACCCATATCATTCATATCAAAATTGTTGGTCAATATACTCTTTGTACTCATGATTATTTCATGATTACTTCCCATTATAAGCATGTTGTCAATGTATAGACAGACGATTTGACCTTCAGGTGTGATTTTGACATAAATGCATTTGTCGCATTCATTTATTTTGAATTCGTTTGATAGCATTATTTTGTTAAATTTTTCGTGTCATTGTTTAGGCGCTTGTTTAAGTTCATAAAACGACTTAACAAGTCAACACGCCTTTTCCTCTTTTCCTGGAGCTACAAACCCGTCGGGTTGCTCCATATAGATTTCTTCTTCTGACTCACCATTTAAGAATGCAATCTTAACATCCATTTGATATATTTCAAGGTCATATAGTGCTGCAATGACTATCAACACTCGTATGGGTGTAATCCTTATCACAGGTGAGTAGGTATCAAAGTAGTCAAGACCTTCCTTTTGCTTGAACCCTTTGGCTACAAGTCTAACCTTATACTTGTCAATCAATCCATCACCTTTATACTTGCGTTTTAGTATCCACTTACAATCTAATTATTTAGTACCAGAAGGAAAGTCCACTAATTCCCAAGTATGATTATTCATGATGGACTCGATTTCATTATTGACAGTCTCTTTCCACAATGGGGCGTCGGGACTAAAGAGAGCTTTGCTGAATGTTCTTGGATATATTTCCAACATAAAAGTCATGAAGTCCGGCCAAACGATTTCTCAACTCTAGCCCATTTGCTCCGACGTGGCTCTGAGCTTTGATCGTCAATAGTCCTTTTATGACAACTAAGTTCAGAACGTCTTGTTCATTAAAACTTCCGTTACAATCACTTTAACTGTTTTCCTTCTTATTTGGGAATAGTTTTCAATGAATGTTACATTTCGAGATTTTACAGTTGTTCCCATATGAATATCAGGAATGTTTGACTTGTGAACTATGAAATGATATGCACTACTGTTATGAGCATATCCGACAAATATCGCATCAAACATTTTAGGTCCGATCTTTACATACTTTCGCTTGGGTACTTCGACCTTTATCAAGCACCCTCACACTTTCAAGTATTTGTACGATGGCTCGCGGCCTTTCTATTGTTCGTATGACGTTTTATCATATTTTTTGTGAGAGATTTTATTGAAAATGTGATTTGTCGATAATATAGCTTCCCCTCACAAGTTCTGGGATAAGCCTGAATTTATCAACACAACATTCATCATTTCCTATAATGTCCAATTTTTACGTTCGACAACACCATTTGATTAATGTGAGTATGGTGTCGTTGTCTGATGGATAATGCCAAATTTTGAACAAAACTCATCAAACAGTGCACCATATTCTCCACCTCTATCCCTACGAATTATTTTAATTCATTTATCAAGTTAATTCTCAACTTCTATTTTATACGTTCTGAAGGTCTCTAAGGCTTCATCTTTACTTTTTAAAAGAAAGACATAACAGAACCTCGTGTAGTCATCGATAAAAATAATAAAATACTTTTTACCTCCTCTAGTTTGCACGAATTTTAAATCACATAGATCACGATGTATCAATTTTAGAGGAGTCGTTAACCTTTCGACCGAATGAAAAGGTAATCTCGTCATATTTGTTTCCACACATAATTCACATTTGTACGATTCGTTAACATTGACGTTTGGTAATAAATTAATTTGACAAGACATTTCAGAGTATTATTATTAACATGTCCAAGTTGATCATGCCATAAATTAAAACACTCAATAACGTAGCTAGAAGTTTTTATTTTATTACCATTAAATTCACAGTGTACAGTCATTTCAACCATTTTGAACAAACTCTGTTCTAATTATCCTTTACTTATGACACCATTCTTCATAAGTACAAAGTTGTTTGACTGGAACGCTAGTCTAAAGCCAATCTTGACAAGTGTCGATCCAGAAACTAGGTTTTTCCTGATGTCGGGAACATGAAGCACATCAATGAGTATTAACTCCTTCCTAGATGTCATCTTCAGGATAACTTTTTCGTGTTCGACAATCGACGATGTAGTGGAATTGCTCATATAGAGTCTTCTTCCACTTATCGGATTATACTTGGAGAACATCGTCTTATCAAAACAGTTATGACGTGTTGCTCCAGTATCAATCCACCAGTGTTCCGGGTTGTCCACCACCGTATTGCTTTAAACACAAGCACAGTGAGATCCAGTTTCATGTCATTAGAAGTTGCGACCTGGTTTGCAATATCCTTCTGACTCTTGGTTGATTTTTTTGGGCGTCTACAATCCTTGGGCATATGTCCTGGCTTTCCGCAGTTGTAGCATGAGCCCTTGAATTTCTTGTCTTGAACCTTCTTTTTGGATTGCTTCAGCTTCTTGGCATTTGGCTCAACCAGGTTGGACATCTTGTCGATAGCCCACTTCGTTCCTCTGGAGTCGGATAGCTTTCGATTATCCTCCTCTATTTGTAGCCTCAGGATCAGGTCTTCGAGTCTCATCTCTGTTTGCTTATGCTTGAGGTATAATTTTTGAAATCATTCCACGACGAAGGGAGTTTCCCTATTACCGAGGCTACTTTGAACGACTTGTTCAGCTTCATGCCTTCGGTGTCCAGATCATGTAGTATAGTTGCATTCTTAGACTTGAGATGTTGCACTCTTGGAATCCACCATCTTGAAATCCAGAAACCGACCGACGATGAATTTCTTCAATCCAGCATTTTCGGTTTTGTATTTCTTTTCTAGTGATTCCACAGAGATATTGTCGTCTCCATAGGACTATACACGTTATAGAACATGTTGTTCAATGCGTTGAGAACGTAGTTGCAACATAGGAAATCTCCTTGCGACCACGTATCGCATGTAGCCTTACTGTTGGAATCACCTTCCATAGTGGCTGGTGGGTCTTCACGCACAAACCGTACGAGATTTAACGTTATCAGATAGAATAGCATCTTTTGCTGCCATCGTTTGAAGTTGGCTCTGTTGAACTTTTCCAGCTTCGCTCCGTGTGGAACGGCGGTCGTAACGTCGTTGATCCATCGTTTGAAGTCGGCTCCGTTGAACTTCTCTGGCGTCTCGGCGGATGGAACATCGTTGATCAATGTCATATCAGTTTGCATGATATCGTTTTCCGATTGTGAGGTCGGTTCGGGGTTGTTGCCGGGAGGATGCAAACTGATATGATATCGTCGAGGTTAGTGTTCGACACTATCTCTGTAAAATGATATTACTCCGCTATAGGTCCTCACGGATAACAGCAATTCATTTCCCAAGATGTTTTACGATTGTGACGTCGGTTCGGGGTTACTGCCTGGAGGATGCAAATTGATATGATATCATCGAGGCTAGTGTTTGACACTATCTCCGTAAAACGATATTGCTCCATTACAAATGCTCACAGATAGCAACAATTCATTTTCTAAGATACAACGACGATGTCTCAAAATATTAGCACTTCAAATTTTGAGACTAGTGAACCTTCTCATAGACTTTTTGAACTCTAGATGCATAAGATGAGATGTATGCTAATAAGTTTTGATATGTTTAACTACAAACAGAAAAGAGAAGGTAGGCTCATTACATTAAAAAAGCTATGGGAATACTCATACCATAAATAAATAATTGAGCGTGAGAGCCAAATGAATCGAAAGATTCATGTTTGGTTCGGGAAGAGATCATGGAAGTTGTGAAATTTTTGTTAGGACCAAAAGGAATTAGGATATCTCCACAATGGTATGATATTGTCCACTTTGGGCCTAAGCCCTCATGGTTTTGCTCTTGGGCTCTCCCCAAAAGGCCTCATGCCAATGGAGATATCATATTCCTTATAAACCAATGATCTTTCCATATGTTTCTCAATGTGGGACTAAGTTTGCACCCTTGCAACCTCTAACAATCCCCCCGTCAAACAAAGGACCACATGCCCCCACTACAAACGAAAACCTTTTCCGTTCTTGATGTCTGATCCACTAGGACTTCACCACCTAGCCGCAGCTAGAACTGGTCCTCTTTTGATCAAGACACGGGAGCCCGCATATCCTTTATTTAAGGCTTAACGCACATGATTAGATCTGGATGAGCAACCTGGCTCTGATACCATTTGTTAGGACCAAAAGGAATTAGGATATCTCTACAATGACATGATATTGTCCACTTTGGGTCTAAGCCCTCATGGTTTTGCTCTTGGGCTCTCCCCAAAAGGCCTCATGTCAATGGAGATACCATATTCCTTATAAACCAATGATTTTCCCATGTGTTTCTCAATGTGGGACTAAGTTTGCACCCTTGCAACCTCTAACAATCGATAGCAATTACTACCCAAGTGATAAGTACTTGTGCATGGATTTGTAAACCTCCTATTTGCCAATATAAATGTTGGCCTACCTCTACACCCGATATATATTGAATGAATGATTCCAGCATCTAGGGAACTCTATTTATAGAGAGGAAGATGTGAGGTACCCTTCGGTGAATGAGTGTGACCTTTGGTTTAGGATTGATCTGGGTCGTTCGATATGGGGAGTTGTAACCCTTCAGATAGTTCTTTGATCTCAGTATTAGATCTGGATGGTTGTAATCCATCAGATCCCTTTTGATCTCAGCCACTAGATTCGATCTAACGCTTCAGATCAAGTCTCATCACCAACGGTTAGATCGCGACTCTTCCCGATCAACTTTCCAGATCGCGTCACTTGCGATCCAGCACACCTCTTTGATTCAATGGTTGCCATACGTTCGCCCAGTCAACAGTCTAGTCATCTCTCTCTACTTACCCAAGTGTCACTTAGGCACTGCTACATCACATGACACATCACCCGAGTACCATGTCACTTGGAGCATAAATTTAAGCTCCTCGCGACGATGCGTACGTGCAAAGTGCGCCAACAAAGTGTGCATGCGCGCGTCGCGAGCTCGCAAGTGCGAGCACCTGCTCGCCTGTGAGAAGAAAACATCTATGTTTTTCTTTTTTAACTTCATTAACACAGAAACATATATAAAGAAGCAAACTCCTTTGGAATTTTTAGATGTGAAACTATTCCCCATATATTTCCTTCTATGTTAATTTTTAAGTTGACTTTAAACAATTAATTTCTCATTCACCCATAATCAGTTTTAAGCAAATTAATAGTCTAGATTCATCTAAATGAAACGTAGATTTCGTTTTTGAAGTCAATTCTGACTTTCATCGATTGATGGTACATCGATTTTCTTTTATAAAATTGTATTTGGTCTTTTTAAGACCTAAATATCTAATAAAATTTAGTATGTCAAAATTTGATATATTAAATTTTTGGTACGATATCGATATATATTTTACTTATATTAAAATTTTCTCAATGATATATGATATCATATGAATTTTTAAATATATCATATCGAATCATCCTAAATCTTGTGAAAAAGTTAAAAACTTTTTTTATTATATAAGCGAGATTACTAAGATGCTTCTGAATAAGACTCATGGAAATCTGGTTGGCCCTTAAAAGTAGAATTAGACAGACGTCGTCATCCATTCTCCGGACTGGCCGATCTGCTGACTTCAAAAAGCGTAGTTCACATTGATGGAGTGTAAAGGATATTATTATTAATTTAAGAAAAAAATTTTAAAAAATAAAAAATAACATGGTATCATAATTGTAATAATTTTTTATGAATTTATCATGTCTTTTAAAGAATAGTTTAATTCAAGATGATACTTGAAAATTATCGATGGTGTCCAAATGACAATTAGATATGTACATATTGACTGTCACATCATTTCTTAAAATTTTTCTTGAATTCTTTTCTCTTGAGCATATCATTATTCTATAAGTATGCATCAAAATTTAGGTCAATTGAGAGAGCCAAATTGTAGTTCAATCAAGTTAAAGACGGGAGAGTCCTGAGCAATAAAATGTTCGGTATTTATGATTTAATTCTTAATTATAACATATTTAAGATATTTATCTCTAATAGAATGAAAATTTTGATATATTAATTGTAGAGTATTTTTGCATTTATTCTAATGGTCAATCATAAAGTCGGATTCATCCTCTCTAAAATTTAATGGATTCAAATAAATAAATATATCATTTATAAAAAAAAAAGTGAGAGTAGAACCGTTATAATTTTAATGCAAAACTATTTTAATTTTGTAAAACTATTTTAATTTTCTTCTTTTCATTTTTTCCATTTTAATTGAATTTATTTTCACAACCAAAATGGGAACCCAACTAATTGTCCCCTGCTCATGCCTGGACTGAGAACATGTTTTTCATGTCGATTCCCATTTTAATTTCTATTTTTTTTCCCTGGTGGAGAATGATGCAAATAACGCCAAACAACCTCCAAATTCACATCACTGTCAAGACCTGCAATTGCACTACCAAATCCCAAATATTCCAGTGTCATAGTATATAATGATATTTAATATATCACTATCCTCTACTTCTGAATAAATTATAGAGTTTGCATTGTGCGTTCGAGTCCAGTCTTAACTCAATTAGATGCAGCTTGATTTATAAGGTACAAAGAAGTTTACTATGATTCAAGTAGAATGCTAGCTAATGCACACGGCCAAGGACGAGGCGAAGGTGAAGGCGAAGTTTATCGCTATAGACTGATCAATTGCATGAATTGGCTTAACCTATCTCGAACTCTATTATGATATCGGTGATTGAGCTCGATGGATCAGTAGGCATGAGTAGATTGATGTCAAAATTCAAATTACCTTCGGTTCTCATTAGTGTACAAGATTGTGAATTAGGGGGTCAGATTAGGCTTTACAAATCTCTAGTGCACGCAGTGCTTATATACTTAATAAAGGTGCAATTAATGCTGCCTGAAAATAAAAGATAATATTCTGATTCAATTATCTTTTAAAGGTGTAATCCAAATTAAAGCCATAATTGTCCCAAAAGGTGAACCAATTCTTTTTTAGGACCACATTTAACAGTGAACATGACCCAACCATGCAAGTTAAACAAATAGAAATACTTAACTAGTTAATGATATATTTCATAAATTCAGGGAGTATGATTGAAATCATGTTAGGCACAGTGAGGAATCAAATGGTGGTGGCCTCGTCCATCACCATCCTCTGTTTTCTTCTTTTATTTCTTGTTCTCATCCCTTGTCGCACCAAGGAGGCCTACTAGGAGAGGGAGAGGACAAAGTCATAAAGCTAAAGTTGTTGTATGTTCCCTTAACGAAGTCCTAGACGAATTTAAATTTGACTAAACTTGACCTAACGTATTGTATTCTTAATGGGTTTAATTAGGGTTTGGCTAAGTTTGAGTTAGGGTTCTCGATAATTTGGCCTATGGATGATAGTTATTTAATAGGTCAGAACTTAATTGTTTTTTTTATAATTGGCATTAGATATCCAGTTATTCAAATCGATTAATTCTGGAATGATCAATCTAGTCTCACGAAAATTTTTCATTGATCATTAGGATAAATTTAAAAATACTCATGAAGCCCATCCAAAAATCAGATCCACTTTTCACTGGTAAAAAAATTTCATACACCACATCTGAAATTTAAATTTTAGATTCCTTTATTATTTATGGGAGGACCTAAACACCATTACCCGGTCATAACTTAATTGTCTTGGTAATTGGTTCAATTGAATATAGTTTAATTGATTTGGATAGCGGTTTCTAGCTAAGCCAAAGTAAAAAATAGGACAAAAAATTGTTAATTTTTTAGAATAGAGAAAATCAAATGGCAGTTCTTAGTGAATAAAGCAACTAGAATAAGGTTTAGATTGACAAAGATGTCTTGCTGTATCAAATAAAATAATATTGATCATCATGCTATCACAAATAATCATGTAGTAAGTTAATTAGTTAAAAAAACAATATAGTCAAGATTCTTAAAGTTATTATCGAAGCCTCCGGGGTTATGATCCAATGGTAGGACAATTAGTCACTAATCTAGGCATCCGTGATTCGATCCCCAGCTACAACGTACAGAAATTTTTTCTCCAAATGGGACATGAACTCTGAGATGCTAAGCTTCTAGACCGCCCATTGCGAGCGTTTCCCGATTTACCCTAGCGGCCGATGAAAAACTTTCGTGAGGTTGGATCGATTGCCCGAGGTTGAAAAAACATCGTTAATCATTAAAGTTATTATTGAATTCATTCACAAAATCATAAAAAGAATTGAAAGAAAGTTATTATCGAATTCATTCACAAAATCATAAAAAGAATTGAAAGAACTGAAAGGAGAATTTCCATATATATATATATATATATATATTTTATGAAATCGGCTAAAAAACGTAAGGTAAAAAAAGAAAAAATATTTTAGTTAAAAAAATATCTCTTCCAACGTGATTTCAAAAATATAAAGAAATAATTTTTTATATTTGATTAATATAAATTAATATATTAAATAATATTTAATAAATATATTAATATATAAAAAACTTTATCAAAACATATAATTTCATATTTAAACGCATGGTCCGAAGTCACGCTAGAAGGACCTGAAGTCATATGACTTCAGGCCCTCCTTGGCCCTTAAGTCAAATGATTTTAGGCTCCCTTAAGTCAAATGATTTCAGCCTCTGCGTGCACTTAAAAAATTTTTATTTAAAAAATATTTTTTATAATATTTAATCATAATCTATTAAATTAAATAAAAATATCAATAGTTTTAGGAGATAGTATTTTTGGTATCCAAACTTCTAATGATTATAAATTATGTTGCAATAGGAGTTTTTTTAGTCCATCAGTGGGTTTTCACCAAAACCCACTGATGGACCTAGGATATTTGGATTTTAAAACCCAATATCAATAGTTAGAGTTGAGCTAGGAGATGGTATTTTTGGTGTCCAAACTTCTAATGATTATAAATTATGTTGCAATAGGAGATTGATATTGGATTTTAATTCCAAGACATCTGAACATGCTTTTTCAGACTTTTTATTTTAAAATAATATATTATGAGAATCGGTTAAAAAACGTAAGGTAAAGAAAGAAAAAATATTTCAGTTAAAAAAAATATCTCTTCCAACGTGATTTCAAAAATATAAAGAGATGATTTTTTATATTTGATTAATATAAATTAAAATATTTAATAATATTTAATAAATATATTAATATATAAAAAAACCTATCAAAAACACGTAATTTCATATTCAAACACAGGGCATGAAGTCATACTAGGAGAGCCTGAAGTCATCTGACTTCAGGCCTAAGGAGGGCCTGGACACAGATGTGTTCAACCCCACCTTGGGCCTAAAGTCAAATGACTTTAGGCCCTGTGTGCACTCAACATTTTTTTATTTTAAAAATATTTTTTATAATATTTAATCATGATTTATTAAATTAAATAAAAATATCAATAGTTCTAGGAGATGGTATTTTTGATGTCCAAACTTCTAATGATTATAAATTATGTTGCAATAGGAGTTTTTTAGTCTATTAGTGGGTTTTCACCAAAACTCACTGATAGACCTAGGATATTTAGAATTTTTAAAACCCAAAATCAATAGTTAGAGTTGAGCAAGGAGATGATATTTTTGGTGTCCAAACTTCTAATAATTATAAATTATGTTGCAATAGGAGATTTTCAGATCTATTAGTGGGTTTTCACCAAAACCCACTGATGGACCTAGGATATTTGGATTTCTCAAAACCCAATATCAATAGTTATATTTGAGCTAGGAGATGGTATTTTTGATATCTAAACTTCTAATGATTATAAATTAAGTTGCAATAGGAGATTGATATTGGATTTTAATTCTGAGACATCTGAACCTGCTTTTTCAAACTTTTCATTTTAAAATAATATATTATGGGAATCGGCTAAAAAATGTAAGGTAAAGAGAGAAAAAAATATTTCAGTTAAAAGAAACATCTCTTCCAACATCATTTCAAAAATATAAAGAGATTATTTTTTATATTTGATTAATATAAATTAATATATTAAATAATATTTAATATATATATTAATATATAAAAAACCTATCAAAATACGTGATTTCAGATTCAAACGCAGGGCCTAAAATCACCCTAGGAGGGCCTGAAGTCAAATGACTTCAGGCCCTCCTTGGGCCTGAACTCAGATGACTTCAGGCCCTGCATGCACCCAAAATTTTTTTCATTTAAAAAATATTTTTTATAATATTTAATCATGAGTTATTAAATCCAAAAATTTCATTGGTACTAAGCTTGTAGTTGTATAGATGACCAAAAATTTCAGTGAGTAAAATATATGAAAATGACCAAAAAATTCTAAATAGAGATATCAAGTATGGAGAAATCCAAGTATCCTAGGTCCATCAGTGATTTTTCACCGAAACCCACTGATTCATCCTAAAAAACTCCTATTGCAACATAATTTATAATCATTAGAAGTTTAAACACCAAAAATATTATCTCCTAGCTCAAATCTAACTATTGATATTGGGTTTTGAGAAATCCAAATATCCTATGTCCATCAGTGGGTTTTGGTGAAAACCCACTGATAGACCTAAAATCACCTATTGCAACATAATTTATAATTATTAGAAGTTTGGACACCAAAAATACTATCTCCTAGCTCAACTCTAACTATTGATTTTGGGTTTTGAAAAATCCAAATATCCTAGGTTCATCAGTGGGTTTTGGTGAAAACCCACTGATAGACCTAAAAAACCCCTATTGCAACATAGTTCATAATCATTAGAAGTTTGAACACCAAAAATATCATCTCCTAGAACTATTGATATTTTTATTTAATTTAATAAATCATGATTAAATATTATAAAAATATTTTTAAAATAAAAAAATTTTGAGTGCACGCAGGGCCTAAAGTCATTTAACTTCAGGCCCTCCTTGGCATGAAGTCAGGTGACTTCAAGCCCTCCTAGCGTACCTTCATGTCCTGCATTTGAATCTTAAATTACGTGTTTTGATAAGTTTTTTTTATATATTAATATATTTATTAAATATTATTTAATATATTAATTTATATTAATCAAATATAAAAAATTATCTGTTTATATTTTTGAAATCACTTGGAAGAGATTTTTTTAATTGGAATATTTTTTTCTTTCTTTACCATATGTTTTTTAGCCGATTCCATAATATATTATTTTAAAATAAAAAATATGAAAAAGCATGTTCAGTTGTCTTGAAATTCGTTACTGAGAAAGAGAAAAAGTTGACGGGAGAGGTATAAGAGAAAATTCACTAAAATGTATGCGCTTTTTGGTAAAAATGAAACTATGATATATCTTTTGATAAATACCAATTCTTGAATATGTCCTTTGATAAAAAGTCGTATATATATTCATAAGATTATAGTATCTTTATAACTCCAAATATTGTGGACTCGTCCAACACCAAAATACTAATGTTAATTACGAGAATAATCTAATTGTATTAAGTGGTTCTGTTCCTTCTTCTTTAGTGACGTCAACTTGTTTATTTTCTTTCCGTCGTTCCTTTTCGCGGCCCTGAAAAAAATGTTAATTTCATATACCTTTTCCCTTAAAAAAATGATTAACAAGATTTTTTCAACCTCGGACGACCGGTCCGGTCTCACAGAAATTTCCCACTGGCCACCAGGGTAAATCGGAAAGCGCTCGCAGTGGGTGGTCTAGAAACCCAACATCCCAGGATTCCTGCCCCACATATATACCTTTTCCCTAGCACTTTAGCGACGGAATTATCCGTCGCTAATCGGTTGTTGATTGAACATAGTGACCGATTGACGACTAATTATTGCCTTTGCTATGAAATTGGTCGTTGACATTGTTTAGCGAAGAAATTAAATCTTCCGTCGCTAATAGAGACAAAATTTAATATTCGTCTCTATAATTATCAATGAAATATTAATTTCATAGTTAAAAATAGAGACAGAAATTTATTAATCTGTCACTAAAATTAGAGACGAAATATTAATTTAGTCACTAATTTTAATTCCATTGTTAATTTTAGAGACGAGTATTAAATTATGTCTGTATTAGCGATGGAATATTTAATTCTATCGCTAAATTCATTAACGATGCTACCATAGCTCTAGTCAAATTTAGTGACAAAATATTAATAATTTATCGCTAATTAGAGATAGATTATTAAAAATCGTCGCTAGGTGTAGATTTGAAATTTTAAAATATTGTCATTTTTTAGATACAGAATTTAATACCCAAGACTTCTGAAATTCTTACTCTAATATCGAGAGTTAATTCTTCAAATCATGGTTTTCTTTCTCTAAGGTTTCTACTCTAGTAGATGATCTGTTGGGATGACCCTTGGTATAGAAGTCATCATACGATCATATACGACTCTTGCCTAGTACCCAAGACCATAGAGGGTGGTGGTCTTTTCTTTCCACTGACCATATAATAATAGATCTTATTTAATTGGTCAGCAGATAGAGTCTGCACCTCATCTCCCTCCCTCTATAGCATACTGAGACGCTTGTGCAACTCTAGCAATCATTTCTTCCTAGTTACATAAAAAATATTCATATCAATATACAAATAGAAAATTTAACTATTATTAATGGTTAAAGATATTCAAGTTTATATTCTTACATCTAATTTCGACAATGGACAATACAAATGTATCATCCTTTAACTTGTATGTCTTGGTAAATATCTCCCAACAAGTAGGAGCTTGTTGTAGCTCACTTTTTAATATTAAATAATGTAATTAAATCAAAATATTATAATTCATTAATAATCACATAATTCTATATAAATTTATTAATTATAAACTCACCAAGTCTATGGCATGCTCAACCATGCACGTGTATGCTTTGTAGAATTGGTACTAGGGGCAACCAACTCAGTGTTTCTATTGCCTAGCTTGAGTTGTCGTTGAATTTGCCGCCATCTCTCTACAACCCACATGGCTCGCCATGTATCCCAAATATCGTCTGGTACATAGGATGGTCTTATTCCCTTTTATCTTGCTTTGTATAGCATATCTTTGTAGAGTTTGGCATAAGCTGCATTTCAGGTTGCATAAAATGTCGCCTCATGCCCTGGCTCCTAGGTATATCTTTTCTAGAATAATAAGTTCACAAATTAGTATAAAAAGATTAAAAATCATGATAATAAAAATTACTTACCAAAAATTCAGCATAATAAAAATCTTAATTTCATTCCCTAGTCTATAGGCCTCCATGTAGTACCAGAAGCACATAATCATTCTTTAAATCTTGACGTTATGTACGCAGTTATTCAATGACCATCTAGGATAAAACTGCATCAAAAAATTCAAGAGTTTAATCGCTTAAAATGGAAATTAAGGGTGGGATTTGAATTATTCGGATTTAGAGGGCCTTTTTACAAAAATGCCTCCCACCACTTAAGTCCTTCCTCCCCTCTCATTTTTGCCCGACGCCACAGTCCTCCTCTACCTTGTGGTTCCCATCCTCGTGCGAACAAGCCGTCGGTGACACCTTCTCCGAGCGACACTGTCATAATTGGGTGTAGTTTTTTGCTCTTATGGTATGTTGCTTGATTGGAGTAGGAATCATAATAGTATGTAGGTTATGTTTCGGTTTTAGCATACTTCACTTGACCTTGTATATTGTGTCGTGAGCCATAATTGTGAAACTGATGGTGGAATCAATTAGATGTGTAATTTGTGTGGTGTTAGGTTGGAATTGAATTTTAAGTGAGTGTTTGAACCTGTGAGGCTCTACGGAATGACATAGTGGTGGTCGGATTTGAGTTGGGCAGTGGCTGTGTAGTTTCATTAGGGTTGAGATATGTAGATACTAGATCGATCATGGTAAGTCATAATTTACCTTCATTTGATGATGCAGTTATTCCTTGGTCGGGTGATAAATTGTTAAGTTGATTTAGATCAGTAAATAGAGGTGTTTAGATCTGTTTGGGTTTAGACTTTGATAGATTTGGGTGAACTCCAATTTAGTTAATGAATCGGATTAATCAAAAGATAATCGTAAAAATTTGGGTTAATTAAAGAAAACCATAATTAGGACGACCCTAATTAAGTTTGGAATTTATGTTTAGCTAGTTGACATTTATTTAAGTGGATAAAATTTGTCCTTGATACAGGATTTTGATTTGGACTCGCACGATTGATCATGATTGGGTTCTATTTGTTACGGACTTCAATTAAGAGGTAAATACTTCTTTCTTGGTTCTGTAAATTTTTTTTATCTTAAATGCATGGTTGTTTTTATTATCTGAGTAGCTGCTTTATCTTAACTCAATTCTTCTTGTATTTTCCTATTTGATACTTTCGAGATTTGACTTTGAGTTATTCAAAATTTCATCGATAAAGTATCATCTATGGTTTTCTCTGATATATAGAGTACCGCTTATATGCGAGTATTTTCGAATCATCATGTGACCTATCTAGGAAGTGGTTTGCATTAGATATACCCTACCCATGATTAGTTACATGTTCATTTATTGGTATTGATTAGATATATGTATTTCGTATTGATTGCATGATGGTTGACCTGATTGAGGTTGTGCATATTGGTATCATGCACCATATTGCATGATTTGTATACTGACGGCCACTGGCTTACTTGTGGTTAAGATGGGTTATTGGTCATATTTTTTGTTGTATTACGCTCAACTAGAGTTGTGCGCAAATAGTTGTTACCTCTCAGGTGCTAGGAGTCCCCATAGGTGCTTTTGGGGTTTTATAGCCACAGGTATTAGACACTTGTATCTTGTCCACCCGGCTACCCAGTATAGCAGTAGTTAGAGTGTGTACAAATCTGGTCATTGCATTATGTGCATATTATGCATTGTGCATTTTGCATGTGATTGTTCCATTTATTTGAGCTATGATTTGTTGCATTTAATTGGCATACGTACATGGATTATGATTTGCACTTATATATGATCGGGATTTGCTTAGTAGTACGAGCAGTTTCTTAATGTATCATGGAAATTTTCTGATAGTGCCCGTACATATTATATGAATGGCAGGTATGTTTATGCATATAGATGTTGTATTTGATTTATGTGTTATATTCTAAAGACTGTATACCATTGATTCTTTTTACTTGATATTCTATTTATTATCATGCATTTGTGTATCCTTATACCTGTAGAGTCCACCCAAGACTCTCCATCCCTTATGTTTAATATTGTTTCAGGTAGTTAATAGCTACGACTCGTGGTGCCAGGAGATGATCTATCTACCAGTCTCCCAATATAGAATTTTGGTCACTTCATAATTTCATTGTTAGACTTGTATTTATTCCTTTAGTGGACTTGTCTTTATTTTTATTGTTTCATTACTGAACTTGTATTTATTCCGTTGTCGTTCAGTTTGACACACTATTTTACAGAGTTTATTTATTGTGGGGTTATTATTAGCTATGTAGTTGTGATATTTTATTAATTTATTTATGTTATCAATCTTATTAGCTGTGTATATATATTATGTTGAAAGTAATATATAAATGTTTCAGATTGTCCATCATATATGGGAGATGCTGCCTATTTTTGGGGCAAGTATGGCCCCTGGAGGCGTGACAACATCAATACTTACCAACCCCCAACAATCCGCAACATATTCTGAGCACCCAGCATAGCTACCAGATCTAACATGTCTATATCTACACAATTACATTATAACACATACACATTCATAATAATAATCAAATCACAACAATAATAACTCTTAGCATAGAACTAGTAAGATTTAGATCTAAATACTAATTTACCTTAACATTAATGGTTTATAGAGTAGAACTAGTCAAATTTAAGAATCAAAATTATTAACATTTTATAGGTCCTCCTCGCTAGACTTTGTTAGTTAATAAGCTCTTCACTGCTAGACATCTCTCCATCAACAATCTCTTCATAAGGTACATTAATATTTACAAATAATTGAGATATTGATTGAATCTAAAATCTAGTAAATATATCTCCATTTCTTCATTTTGAAATGCATCATGATTTTAGATCATGATGGAGTTCGGTATTTATATGGTCAAGTGAGGCTCCATTCGACAAACTGCTAACCATTCACTAGCTCTTCTTCTCTTCGTCGGGTATTTACGATAGGAAATCTAACCCGCTTGTACGATGAAAATGAAAGGTTAATACTGTAAGTACCCCAGGTTGGTTTTGATGTAATCAACCGATTTAAGTTAGGTCCTGGTGTATTTAATCCCTGTATCTAAGTGTACAGGAACATAGGAGCGCAGGAAGTCGAGCGGAAGACGCAGCGGTCATGAAGGATGGCACGGAAAGGGAGCCAACGGGCTCGGTGCTTCCGAGGGACGTGGAGCTCTGCGGAAGAGTACGCTGGTGGAGCGAGAAGGACGCGCGTGGCGTCTGAGGGACGAGAAGCCGGGAGGAAGGACGCTCAAGGGGCGAAATGCCAGAATCGGGTTTGGGTGAGGCTAACTCCGGTTGGCCGAAAATCACCCAAGAAGATTAGAAGACATGTTGGAGAATGGTCAGCGATTGCTGACCAAAATAGCTACTGTCGGGCGCCCGTGAGCACACGGGCACCTGGGCTGTCGGACACTCGAGCACTCAGGCACCCCTATGCTGTTAGGCGCCCGAGAGGCTATGTTTTAGCCGTTTGCGAATGTTGCTTTCTGGATAAGCATTAGACCACGTGTCAGGCGCCCAAGAGCTCTCGGGCGTCCTTCAACTGCCATGTCAGGAAACGGATAATTCCTACCGAGGCTATAAATAGACCCCCTGAAACTGAGTTTGTTTCATTCAATTGTATTCCAAGCATTAGCAAACAAGTTTAGAATAGTTTCTCTTTCTTTTATCTGAGCTTTCCATGTGTAAGAGGCTTATCCACCCGAAGGAGTTATATTCAGGAGAATCGAGCCATATTCAGCCTTGGATTAGTAACATCCCCGGTTACAAACCAAGTAAATTCGGTAGAATCGTTATTTAGTGTTTGCTTTATTTATTTATAATATTTGTGTCCTAACTAATATCTTTGTTAAGCAAAAACAAGAGATAGAGTTTTCATTTTCAGGGGCAATTCATCCCCTCTTGCTGACCTTCGATCACCCTCAATTGGTATCAGAGCAAGGATGCTCCAGAAGGACTAACCGTCGTCTGAAGCAACAATAAAATGGTCGGACCAGTCATCTATCTGCCAAAGTTCGAGGGGTATTCGCCAGTTGGAAGCGCAAAATGAAGGTTTTTTATCAAAAATGATTTTGATTTAATTTTAATAATGAAAAATGGTTTTGTAGCTTCGAAGGACGCCGACAACAATCCCAAAGACGAAATTCAGTGGACTAAGAAGGAACATGCTGACTTTGTGGCAAACGGAAAAGCATAATATCATCTACTGACTGCACTCCCTGCACAAGAAGTCAACCGAGTCAGAAACTATCGATCGGCGAAGGAACTTTGGGAAAAGTTCCTTGAACTCCGTGAAGGTATCTCCGAAGCAAAATTAGCAAAAAGAGATCTGCTTCGGAATCAGCTCAGCAACCTTCGATTGGAAGAAGGAGAGTCCATAGCGCAACTTCATGCTAAGCTGAAGGAGCCGATGATAGAACTCAATAATCTCGGAGAATCAGTAAGCAATCAGGATGTGCAAAGGTACGCATTGAACGCCTTCCCGAGAACCCCTAACTGGATTTCAATAATCATCACCTACTACATCTCTAAGGACCTTGGGTAAGTACCTTAAAGGAACATTTTTCTACTTTAGAACTTCACGAATCTAGATGTGCAGGAAAAAGGAAATCAAACAACATTGCCCTAGGCACCAGAAGGATCCAACATGAACAGGATTCTTCAGAAAATAATGAGAACGCAACATATATGGTAAGGATGTTGTCCAAGTATTTCAAAACTAAAAAATTTAACAAGGTGCAGGGAAGAAGAAAGAAAGATTAGATGTTATAACTGCAACGAAGAAGGACACATGAAGAAAACTGCCCCAAAGTGAAGAACAAAGGAAAAGGGGCACAAAAGTCAAAAAAGCACAATCTAAAGGCGACTTGGGACGAATCTTCATCGGAAGACTCAGATCTTGAGGAACACGCTGGACTTGCTCTGTTGGCTTCATACCAGGAAGATGAGAGCATCAATGAAGGGGGAGCCACCTCAGAGGATAGCAGTGAAGACGTGGGAAATTCATATTTCAAAACGGATATGGTAAGTGAGGTATATTTTCTACCTCCTGATCAGTTATATTTTGGAATAAAAAATGATGAAATCCCTGTGCAAATTAAAAACAAAAAATATAAATTTGAAGATTCAAATTGAAATTTGAAAAACAACTATTAATGTTCAAGAAATTCAAGATTTAATTATCATAGCAAACTTAATTGGTATTATAGATTTCATAGGGGCCAAATTGCAAAAATTTCTAAAACAAATGTTCCATCCAAGTTTTTAGTAAATCCTGTTGGTAAAAATCTGTATTGGGTTCCTAAATATATTTTAAATTGTTAATTTTTTAAATTAATTTTGTAATTAATGCTTTACTTTTTAAATAACTATTTGTATGAAAGTTAGTTTTTTTTTGCAGTGTTTGAAAACTTCTAAAAATAATCAATTTTTTTTTATTCTCAGCAATTTTAGAAAACTTATTTCAAGTTAATTCCCTTAACATTTTTTTGATGTGATCAAAGGGGGAGAAGTAATGTTAAGTTAAGGGGTAGACTCTAATTTCATTTTTTTAGCGCTTACATTATTATATATTTATTCTTATTTTTATTATTTGTTTACCTTAACTTAACTCGGTTTGATGCACATCAAAAAGGGAAATTGTAAGTACCCCAGGTTGGTTTTGATGTGATCAACCGATTTAAGTTAGGTCCTGGTGTATTTAATCCATGTGTCTAAGTGTACAGATACTTAGGAGTGCGTAAGTCGAGCGGAAGACACAGTGGTCATGAAGGATGGCATAGAAAGGGAGTTGACAGGTTTGGTGCATCTGAGGGATGCAGAGCTCTGTGGAAGAGTACGCCGGTGGAACGAGAAGGATGCGCACGCTCAAGGGACGAGAACCGGGAGGAAGGACGCTCAAGGGGTGAAAGGCCAGAGTCGGGTTCGGGTGAGCCTAACTCCGGTTGGCCGAAAATCACCCAAGAAGATCAGAAGATAGGCTGGAGAATGGACAGCGGTTGCTGACCAAAAAACCACTGTCGGGCGCCCATGAGCACACAGGCGCCTGGGTTGTCGAGCGCCCGAGCACTTAAGCGCCCCTGTGTTGTCAGGCGCCCGAGAGGATAAATTTTAGCCGTTTGCAAACGTTGCTTTCTGGATAAGTATCAAGCCACATGTCAAACACCCAAGAGTTCTCGAGCGCCATACAATTGTCACGTCAGCGAATGGATAATTCCCACCGGGCTATAAATAGACCCCTGAAGCTCAGTTTGTTTCATTCAATTGTATTCCAAGCATTAGCAAACAAGTTTAGAATAGTTTCTCTTTCTTTTTCTAAGCTTTCCACGTGTAAGAGGCTTCTCCACCCGAAGGACTCATATTTAGGAGAATCGAGCCATATTCAGCCTTGGATTAGTAACCTCCCCAGTTGTAAACCAAGTAAATTCGATAGCCTCGTTATTTAGTGTTTGCTTATTTATTTATGATATTTGTGTTCTAACTAATATCTTTGTTAAGCAAAAATAAGAGATAGAGTTTTCTTTTTCAGGGGCAATTCATCCCCCTCTTGCCGACCTTCGATCACCTGCAAATACTTGTTAAATTTTGTTTGCATTAACCTCAACTAAAGTGTAGTTTGAATGTATTTTGGTACATGTTCTTGGAGTCGGATCATATTAAGAACATTTGAACAATACACACCTTTTTATGAGTATGGCAGGAAATTCAACATCTATGATATCTTTAAATCTCCCATAATAATCAAACTTAGAATTATTATTATTAATAGAACCTGTTACACAAACACCAGAATTAAAGGTTAGTCTCTATGAATCCCGTTGTGCCATGTGGAATTTGAAGTCATTAATATAGTAACCAGAGTACACTATTATCTTACGGGGAGGTCCAAATACAAGATTGATTATCTTAGAATCTTGCGCATTTGATATTCTATGATTGTTCATCTATAAAAGTAGTTATGATATAAATTATGTGGAAATTTGATATGGATGTATGAAATATAAATTATTCTTTAACTTACATAGATTTTAAACTATAATGCAGATCTTGCCTCTAACTTTTCTGTTATCTCACTTGCATCGAATGATGGATTTTATATTTGTAGTTTTTGTTCATATAAACTATTAATGAATGGTAATTTTAAGACATTTGTAATACCAAACAAATATAAGGGGATATGTATTTGATCATATCAATCAACTCACCTTATATAGGGTTTCGCCTCAACACAGTTCAAGAGTATGTATCTTCTTACAACATGATATTCTAATTGATTTAGCCATCTCAAAACAAATGCACTCATCGGCTTACCAGAAAACTTGAAAATAGAAAGCATCTTTGAGTCTATCAGTTGAGAATCATCAAAATTTCTAGAGCATTTGTGATGTCTGATTTTCACATTATCAGTAAAATAATACGAGTAGAAAGAAAATACTTCTTCAATCAAATAAGTATTACATATTAACCCCTCAACTCTTTCTTTTTTATGAACATTAATATTTAATTTCCTTAAACCCATTCAAATGGATACATCCATCTGTATTATATAGGACCAGCTAGTTGTATCTCGTAAGATATGTGAACTAGTGAATGTTCCATTAAATCAAAAACACTTGGTGAAAAAATATGCTTAAGCTTACATAGTATGAGAGAAATGTTTGTTTCTATCCGAAGCATATCGGCCATCATAATACACCTCGCTGTCAAATCTTTGAAAAATAGACTAAATTCTGAAGTGTTTGCCAAACATTTTTAGGAAATAAGTCAAGGAAAGTTATTGGAATAAGTATTTGTATGAGCATATAACAGTCATAACTCTTCATGCCAAAATTTTTTAACCTATTCATATCCACGCATCAAGACATATTCGAGGCATACCTATCAGAGAATTTGATTTATTTTAAACAACTATAAAAAACATGCTTACCTTTTTTGTTCAAAACCTTTGGAAATTGGTTTGTTATTTCATTCTAATGCAACTAATGTATGCTAACTAGTTCTTTTAATTTCTCAAGTGATTTTATAGTTGTCGGGTCGAGGTGGACCGGCAAGAGGGGGTGAATTACCGCTATAAAATAAAACTAAATCTTTTATGCGGTCTCACAAAGAATTCAGATTAGTTACAATAATTAATTAAAACAAACATAAACAAATTAAACTAATAAAAGGTTAAGACACAGAAATTTACTTGGTTGCAACATAGGTGGTTGCTAATCCAAGACGACTGAAACTCACTATCAAAATCTCCTTCTGGCGGAGAAGCCTTTTACATACTTTGAAGCACAAGACAGAAGAAAACTAAGAAATGAATTGTATACAGTTGATGGATGAATTGGAACCGAGCTTTAGGGGCCTATTTATAGCCTCGGTCAAACTTATCCATTTGCTGACGTGGCAGTACTGGGGTGCCTAAGAGACGCCTGACATGTGGCATGGATGTTATCCGGTACGCAACGGTCACAAACGGTAGATTGGCTGATAATTATAGATTCTCGGGCGCCTATATGCACAGGGGTGCACGAGTGCTCAAGCGCCCGAGTGCTCAGGCGCCCGAGATCTCGGGCGCTCGTATCCATATGGGCTCCGAGAAGCCTTTGGTTAGCAGCTCGCTGACCAAATTTCAACGGGTCTTCTTTGGGTGATTTCTGGCCAACCAGAGTTAGGCCCAGTCGAACCCGACTCCGGTCTTTCGCCCCTCGAGCATCCTTCCTTCTGACTTCTCGTCCCTCAGACGTTGCGTACGTCCTTCTCGCCTCCACCGATGTACTTTTCTGCAGCTTCCGCATCCCTCGGATACTCCGAGCCCATCGGCTTACTTCCTCGTCCAATCCTTCTCATCCACTCCGTCTTACGCTCGACTTCCTCCGCTCCTAAGTTCCTGCACACTTAGACAGAGAGATCAAAACTAGCATGTCCTAACTTAACTTGGTTGATCACATCAAAACTAACAAGGGCACCAAAATCTTCTCCTTTTTGATGTGTATCAATCTAAATTCAGTTAGGGTTAAACTAAAAGAAATAACACTAAGCATGAAAGAGATATTTGCAAATTAAAACATCACAACCTCCCCCTAAACTGAAGCAACTCTCCCCCTTTGATCACAGCAAAAAAATGAGGCACATAACAAGCTAGTAAAAATATTTTTTTAGCTAATATGAATGAAATAATTTCTAAGTATTCTTTTTTTTTGTTAGTAAAAAAAATGGTTGGAAAATATTTGAAAACTTTTGTGTAAGTCTAATAAATCAAATAGTCATAGATTAAAATAATTGAAAATTATCAAAATACGAAAAAAAATGGAGAAAAATTCCTTAAAGTCAATAAAGAAAGAATAGATCTAGAAAAATCAGATTTGATAAAAAATATTTTTCTATCAAAATTTAAAATTAAAAATCAAAATTTATCTATTTTTTAATTTAAAATTTGAATTTCAAAAGTAAAATTGTGAAAATTCAAAAAATAATTAGAGAAATCTCAAAAATTCACAGTAAATAAATAAAATGTTTATGTATTGCGGAAAAATATCAACATAATTTTATCAATTTAAAATTTGACTACTAATCATTTTTCAAAGACAGTAAATAGTCTGTTACAAAAATAACAAAAAAACTGTTAGCACTAAAACATATAATGACTAAAAATTAATTCAGTAAAGACTTAGGAACCCAAAAAAAGTTTCTATTAACGGGGTTAATTAAGAATTTTGTAGGAATATAGTTCTTAGATACTTTAATAAGTTGGCCTCTGTGAGTTTTAAGATACCAGTTCAGATTATCAAGATAACTATTTTTCTTTCGGTGTAAACATGCAATATCAAATTCTAGTTTTTCAACTAAATTTCTCAAACTAATATTTTCATTGTTCAGTTTATCAGAAATATCAAAAGAACATTCATTAGTCAATTTTATTTTTAATTATTGATTTTCTTTTTCTAATTTAAGATTAGCTTTAAGCATTGCCTTTATTCCTGAGTACAGTCGATCGTGAGGGAGGAAACAAACCTCACTTACCGGGTCGTTTTCGAAAAGAGGGACTCCCCCTTCGTCGCTGCTTTCTTCTGGCATAGATCTCTCTACTTCAGTGTTTTCCTCTTGATGATTTGTCATCAATGCAAGTCCAGCGTATTCTTCGGCTTCCGATTCATCAGACGAGATCTCGTCCCAGCTGGCTTTTAGCGCCTTCTTCTTCTTGACTGGTTTTTAAGTTTGGGACACTGCTCTTTTAGATGACCCTCCTCTTTACAGTTATAGCATCGGACTGTAGCTTCTTCGGAGATTGTCTTTTACCCCTTTTAAAAAAAACTTTTAAGGTTTTTTTATCATCTCCGCTGTATTTTCATCGTTCGTTGACTCCTCCTCCTCAATCTGGTTTCTTCTCATGTTTAGAGCGATGTTTTCCGATTTTATGTTCTTCCCTACACACCGAGATTCATGAAGCTCTAAAACCAAAAATAGTTTATCTAGAGTACTTACCTCAAGATCTTTTGAAATAAAATATGCGTCAATTACTGAGGTCCAATCCGAGATTCTCGGGAAAGCATTTAGTGCGTACAGTTGAGCGTCGTGACTTGATACCTTTTCTCCTAGATTCTCAAGGCTCGTGATTAGTTCTTTTACCTTGGCGTGCAGTTGAGCAACTGACTGTCCATCTTCCATTCGGAGGTTTGTAAGCTGGCTTCGTAGGATGTCTCATCGCGCTAATTTTGCCTACAAGGTGCCTTCGTGTAATTCTAGGAACTTTTCCCAAAGTTTCTTCGTCGAGTCGTACTTCCCGATTCGATTGACATCTTGTTTAGGGAGGATGGTCAGCAAATGAAATTTCGTCTTTCCGTTTGCTATCGCGTCTGCTTGCTCCTTTTTGTTCTAGGAGTCAGGTTCCTTGATTTTTCCTTTATTATCTTTAAGAGTTGAAAAATCATTTTTCATTGTTAGTGATAATTCATAATCAGTAGTAAAAACTACCTTCATTTTTCTTTTCCATGTTGCGTGCTCCCCCTCAAACTACGACGGGTAGAACAATGGTCCAACCATTCTTTAGAATTTGCTGCAATTGGCGGATAGTCCTTCTGCGGCGTCCTAGCTCTGACACCACTTGTCAGGTCAAGGTAGACCGGCAAGAGGGGGTGAAATGTCATTGTAA
>JAGFNQ010004586.1:0-25784 GCA_024364735.1 Boesenbergia rotunda | reverse complement strand
CGAGTGTCGAGTCAGCCGAGTTCTTCGAGTGTCATGTACGCCAAGTGTCGAGAGTCGATCGGGTACTCCGAGTGTAGAGTTGGTCATGTACTCTGAGTGTTGAGCACGAGTCGACCGAATGCTCTTATCAAGTCCGAATACTCCTACGAGTGTTGTTGAGTCGGCCATAAGTCGTCAAGTCGGGAAAAGATGATGCAAAGTATTCGGGCAATAATCCTGAGTTGAGTGGGTTTGAGTGCTAGAAAAAGAGACGCTGAGGCCTGCAGCGATGCTTTAAGATTACATGGATCATCTATTTCCAAGATACAATAGCAATCATGATCACTACAAACACTGGTCGTCATAGAGAACTACGTTCGTATCCAAACACCATCACGAAGGTTCTGGCTGAAATGCATGAGAGAGAGGTAGAATTGAGGAATGAAATTGAAGTGGAAGGATATTTTTTGTTGTGACCATTATGATCTCTCCTCAACCGATATTCTTTTATAGGAGTGCCTCAATCTTTGTTGTAGTCGGCCATTTCACTCAGTGGTAGCAAAATGTTAGTTGTTAAACAAATTTTATCATGACAGTCCAGCATTCGACGCCGTAGATCATACTCGTACATAAATTAATTAGGTTGTGCAATCCAGGTCTTAGATTTACACCTCTTGTATATGCATGTGTGAGAGAGTCTCTTTTTATGTATTTATTCACAACATACATAATCGTGCAAGAATATAAATTGATCATCTAACCATGAAAATCTCAATGTAAAACTAAAATCAGTCTTTTTCTTCCATCCACTTTTTTTCCATTCACTTTCCAACCCAAAGTTTCTAGGTGAAATTAATCTAGCCATCTTAGGAGATCGGAAGACCCAGTCTTCCAAGCCCAATCTTCCAAGAGATATTTGACCATGAAAGATGATTTTACTCTGTAGCAAAAGAAAAAAAATGGTTAAGTGAAATCTTATATAAGTGTGTGAATATAATACGACAAGCTAGATAAGATTCTAAATCACCAAAAGAAAAGCAGTGATGTCCCAGTTATATAAAGTAAATCAGCATTTGGAAGCAAGAGCAATGTAAGTGCATTTCTCCAAGTTCGTCCTCCACAAATTCAGTCTCCGATGACAGGGATAGTTGTAGTGGAGGAATCCAGTCGTGAAACATAACGTAGCCCCTACTTGTATACCAGAAGAATCGCATTACAGATAAAGGCAACATCTATAGAACATCAAATTGAAGGTGTTGTCAGCTTGAACAGTAGCACCAAAAGCAATTGTATTCGAAAAGAAAGGGAGTATTTGATGAATATTCTATCTAAAATGAAAAAAAAAGATAGCAAAAAGACATACAGTGGAATGCAAACATCTCTCGTTCTCTGGAAACTAGGTTCTTGGTTATAGGAGGGGATTAAGGTGCCGGTCTTATGGTCATTGGCGATGGTCTCCACCTTAATTATGGCACTTCCCCACATCGAGCAGGAGCAGTTCTTCTGTGAAAGCCCAAGAAGATAATTTGTTTCTTTTCCTTTATGGAAATCGATGAAAAGTGACTTTCTTTTAGCAATAGGCAGGGTTCTGTTCTTCCTCCTTGTCAGATTTGTTCATGGCAGCAGGCCTTGAGTAGGCCAGGGCAGCTACCTTGACTGCTCAAACTCTTATTTGTTATTTGCTGCTGTAATAATTCTGCGTGACTGCAATTATTCTTTGGCTTCGATAACATGTTAGATGTTGGACAATGTGATTGTATCTTTTTACAATAAACATAGTCTGATGGATACAGAATTTGATTACCTAGTGAAATATCTACAGAATTTGATTACATAGTGATATGTAAATGATTGCAAAATGTTGAAGCTTTACACATATTGATACATATGCAGTCACATGGACTGTTTTAGAAAGCATGTCCATCGTTAGCTAAAGATTTAATTTATAATTTTTGTTTCTTTCAAAAGGTTATTATCTAGAATGGCAATAGTTCAGTGTGGAACTGTGTCAGCTTTGAAATGATTATCTAAGAACTGTAGACTACTTCCTTTTCACTTTGCATAACTCAGCAACAAAAAGTAAACTAACTATTCAGAATCTTCCATGATAAGAATGAAAAGGGAAGTAATTTAAAAAGAATTTGGTGTATAAATTTTTTTTTATTTTCCAAAATTTGTTTTTCCATATTTATTTTCTAAAAAAATATCATTTTATGAGAAAATAAAAAATGAATAAAAATCATTTTCTAAGAAATAATAATAATTTTTTCAAAAAATGAAAATAAAAAATTTACAAACCAAATACTCTTTGGATTTTTAAAATTCCACCTTGTTTTGTTTACTATGCGTGCCAATAGAGAGAATACCTTTCTAGGAAATTTTGAGTCCTCTCTAGCCATTGGATTCATGGGGTCAAAAGACTTGTTTGGTACAAGAAATTGGCAATGTGATTCTCAACTACTTGAGGGTCGAGGGAGGATAATCATATAGATCAACACTTTGGATTTAGGAGGTAGGAAGAATGCTAGAAATTAGAGGAAGAGTAAAATAGAGACAAAGAACGTAATCTTGATAAATTGATTAAGATAATTAAATTAAACAGAGGCGGTTTATGAAGCAAGCTAAAAGATCGAGAGTATCGAGGTTGAAAAAATTTCGTTAATTATTTAAAAAAAAATTGAGAGTGGGATTATATTAAACTAAAAGGTACGTCCATGTTGGAATGACTAAGTCACGCATGAAGATCGATTACATATGACTCGTAGGTCAAATTTGGTAGTTGAAATGTCAAATCGATCCTCAAACCAAGTCAAAGTCACCCCAGGCTTCCGGAATATTTTGCCAGAGCTTCTATCTTTGTTCAAGTAATGAGCCTTCGACTAATTAAACAAGTTCTGAAGAGAAGATTACTCCGTGGATAATAAAAATTTATCCTGGACAAATGGGACACTCATTATAAAATTGTATATATTGCAATAACAATAAATTATATTTGCCGATCTATACAACATCAGTACTCTTCACATTATCATCAACTCGTCGGTCACCCCAAGTTCAATTTGTTTGTGCCTGGTTCATCATACATTATCACCAACTCGTTCAGCATGTAACTCATGACAACAGCAGTCGGACAAAAATAATCAAATCTACCTCGAGTGGTTGGAGATATTTCGTATAGACTTCATCATCCAAATACCCAGTAAGAATACGTTTTCCATATTCCACATACAATTTCCATTCAAGGTGTCCCGAAACAGAGTTCTAATGCAAGTTATTTTACCAATTGAAGCAAAAGATCTATCATAGTCAATGAGTTAAAATATATCTTTCAGCTGTCTATTTTTAGACTGACAAACTTAAATAATGTCAAATAAGTTGTATACATATAATTCAAACTACGAACCAGTGATCCATGAGAAGTTCGTCTAATTTTAAACTGAAAAGCTTCAATAATAACAGATACATTGTATATAGAATCCAATCAAGCAACCCATACGTAATCCATGAGAGGTTACTGAACTATGTACATTAGTTACACAGCATTTCAGTTGTTAATTTTGATACAGCAAATTATCATACTTTTTCGTCTTCATTGCACAAAATGCACATCAAAACGACAACCATAGTATTTTCAGCTTCCCTCCACAAAATAGAACATCAAAACAAGCAGGCATTTATCAGCTTATTTATATACAAAGATGAGGAACAACTTATCAAGATCAAGAGCGATCACGTAACCTCAGTTACAGATGATATATTGACTTTTGCAAGCGCCTCCACCAAGAAGCTGCCTCCACACTTTGAATCTTGGTTGCTGACTGTATACTCAACACCTTTAGTGCTGGATTTGCCATACTCATTCAGCGAGCCAACCATCATAGTAGACTGCAATCTGTAAAAAAACAAATTCTTACTCTTCCGAATGGAATTGAATTATGAATGGTATGTGATTCTAAATTTAAACAAGAAAAAACCTCGCATTCAAAGATTCAGTCTTATTGTTGATAATCCTATTTGCAGTTCTTCTATCATTGTTACTTGCCCGTGCTGACTTGGCCTTGTGCTTGTGCTTGTTATTATAGGTTTTCCTTGCTTTGGGAAGTTGATGGTGATTCTTCTTCACAGTGTGCGACAGTAGGGTGCATGGTGGATCATAAACATCAAGAGCCCATTTCACATGTAACTTGAGATCAGATGGTGAACCGTGCTGTACACGGCTTCCCTTCATGGCAGAAATGAGCTTTGGGGGCACCTGAAGAATAGAAGAACAGTAAATACATAAATGCATTAACACTTGCAAACATGAACGTCTATCAATATATGGGATGATCCCATGATAGTAAGTATAATCCAATGAACAATTTCGCATTTAAAAATTGACTAGCAAAATCATTTTGTAGATATGAAATCTGCTGTATTTATGTTTATGCAAAGTGCAACTCTATCTTTTGAAATAAACCAACCAAGGAAGTTTAATCCATATGAAAAAATATGATGAGCGTCCTACTAAAATCTCTTCCTTATAGACAAAAAAAAATCACAAATTTGGAATAAAAAAAATTATCAAATATTTTTACCTTTACCAACAAGATTGCATATCCAAATAGTGTATAGATGACTAGAATGTGATACGCAGAAATTAAAAAGTTCATATGGTCTTTCACGAATAAATTTTCAGTATAAATCCCAAGTATTTAGACATAATTTGAAGAATCGAACTCACGGGAAGAGACATTGATCGTGCATATGTAGGTTTAGCCTTTGTGGAAGAACACTGATTTGTAAATTCTGTGCCTAGTAAGCTACAAGCATCACCTATATAAAGGTCACTGACATCTGCCACCAGTGTTGAAGGAAATGTTACAGATTTGACCAAGGCTTTGGGTTTCCATTTAGCAGGAAGACATAAGTTTTCGTGAGTTTCTGTCTTCTTGGGTTCAAGTATTTTCTCATCTGGAGTAATATCATCAATATATAACTGCCCTTGAAGTTCATTAATAGACAGAATCAAAGCATGAGAGCTATCAACTCCATGTATAGCGATCATGTTCTCATTAAAGATAGAAGGAACATTTGGAATTCGCATGTTTGTGATCCCAGTACTCTGATTATTATTCAAAGCCAAACAAGCACAAACTTTCACGGTTGCATGGGATTTCTCACAGCTGACACAGTATTCATGCAAATCAGCAATAGCATCTTCAGGAAGTGTATCTAAACAAGAGAGACGTTCCATGCACTAGTGTTCAAAGGATGATCTGCCAAGTCATAAGGGTTAGTATTAACAATTGGTTAGACATGATAGTACTGCAACAGAAGCTCCTGTTCAAGACTGATGATGCACTTATCATCAATTACATAGTTTAAAAATAATAAAATACTCATACTTGTAATCAGAAGGCATTGAAGCTACTACATGCAATTCTTTTACACGATCTTAGACAATAACTAGAATCTTGCAACCCTAATGCCCTAAGGAGAATATATAAACATTTAATAAAAAAAACAAATGGGCCATGTGTGTCAGCTATTTTTCTAATAGAAAACAGTAACAACATATTTAGCAGAAAAACAAAAACATCTGCACGTTTATATTTATACATCAAACAATTGCACAGATCAAAGCATACTTAATTAAGAAAAAGCAAAACGATGGAAGGTAATTATTCCCCTGAAAAGCTTCTGCATAGGTAGATTTGTTATCTAAATTGAATAAAAAAAACACTCCATAGTGGAAGAACAAAGAGAAAAAAACAAACTACTTGATAAGAACATGCAGTTTACCTTTCATCATCTAAAATGCTATGCAAATCACCAAAAAAAAGAAGTGTCTTAAAGACCATGACTGAGTTTGCCGAAAGCATATCTCTTACCTGTCCCATGGAACAGATGATAATCCTATAGTTTTCTACTTTGTTGCACAATGAGCAATCCGAGACTGATCTTTTAACAAAAAAAAAAAAATGGTAACTGTGAAATAATGCATATCCATGATTCCGATATGCATGGTTGCTTTTGGCCGCTGCAACCAGCTCTCCTTGCATAATGTCATCGTTTTGTTTTCTGACTCAGACGCAAAACACACGTAATAGATTTTGTTGATGAAAATATAAGAACATTCTAAACAAACGGCTACAATTAAACGACAAAATGGAATACATCACGCAAGGCCTAAAATTTAACTACAGGAAGAAGCCTGCTGTTCGTATAAGTTAAACGATAGCAAGGAAAGTAGATAGATCACGAAGAGAAAGAAAGCATAACAACAACAAAGATGATATCTTTCTCTGAGACAAGTAGAAAACATGACAGATATCATCAGTTACCTCAGTCCGAATAGACGATGGACCGGATCAAACAAAGCGCCAAGACAGAAGCCGGCGACGAAAACCAACACAGGCAAAAATCGCAGATCTCTTAGGTCAAAAGAAAAGGAAGGGGCCGTGACGACCGGAAAAGAGAAGGAGAAGGAGAGCCAAAAAAAACCGCAACGCCGCGACCCGACCGTACTATTGAGTCAAATTACCCCGCCGACTCCATTTCTCGAGTTGTTTGAGGCGATGGGAGCAAGAAGCACCGTTGAACGAAGTAATCGATGGGATCATGACGGCACGTCGAGGGTGGCGCCCTCCGGCCACCAAAGACATGATCGATACCCGCGGAGGTGAGGAAGAAACCCTAGATCGAGATATTTTTTTCCGATAAACCCGATAAAATTAGCCTATCCGGCGGGGGAAACGGAGAAGAAAAATATCAGCCCGAGTGTCAACCCAGATAGCGTCAAGCCAAAGGGCACCTCTCTCACACATACAGCTCAGATGGCCCAACTGCACCGACGTGTTACCGACATTTTGACCGGCTTTTTTCTTCGAGAGATAAAATAATTTTTTAAGAAAATCGTAATTTGTATAGTAAATGGATTGAAGAGATTTAATATTCGATTGGATAATAATTTATTTATAATATATAATTAAATAAATAAATTTAAATAATTCATTAAATTAAATAAATAAATTTAAAGATAATTTATGTTCATGAATAATATTCGTAAATAATATTTAAAAATTATATTCATTAATAAAATTCTTATCTGCTAACAAATAAAAAATATTAATAACAAATTAAACTCGTAAAAATTTTAAATAATTAAATAAATTTAAAGTTTGATAATATTTAAATAAATCAAGCTTCAATTAAGAGCATAGATAATATCTAAACAAATCAATTTTAAATTTTAATGATAGGGATGAATAATCCGAGATGGATATGTGACACGGGGAAGCTACGTGGTAGAGCCCGCCGAACCAGTGCCCCGATGTCAGACTAGAAATCGGGCTCTTAAGATTATCTCGGGAGAATGGAAGAAAGCCCCCGAAGTCAAATCGAGAATCGGGCTCCCGAGACTATCTCAGGAAAACGGACGAAGGCCCCGAGGTCAGCTCGAGAGAGAAGACTCCGAGACTGACTCAGAAAAGTAGAGCCCAAAGATCAGCGTAGGGATAAGAAAGTTAGGTTTTAAGCACCCGTTCCTCCTTCCAGAACCGAAAAGTCATCAAGTAATTATTGTTCGCAAGCACGGTAATTAAGACCTTAATAATCACAGTGGTAGTTACCAGAAGAGAACAACTATCAAGTAACCGATGATTAAGGAACGTAGAGGAGAACGTGGGGATACGTGCGAGAAAGACATTAGGTATATAAGATGTCTCGACACCCAGGTAAAGGGGAGTAAGCTTTCTAGAACTAAAGCACTTTTGATTCCTCGTCGTTCTCCTTGAAAGAGAATTCTAATTTGAGCGTCGGAGAGGGCTCCATCGGAACACATTCCGGTGCATCCCCTTTTCGCTCGTGTTAATCTCGCAGGCGTCGACATTCACTCCCAGTCATCGTTGCCGTGGGCTGCGCTTTGGTGATTCATCATCCCCGTCGTTCGCTTCCGGAACAAGTTTAGCGTCGTCTGTGGGAAACATCAAAGCATCAGAAGGAACATCGTGATGGCATCTTCAGAGGGACAACCCATCATTTTGACATGGGAGGAGTTAGATCATTTAGTCGCCAACCCGTCAGAGGAGCACTGGAGCAGCATCAGATTAAATAAGCCACCTCTCAATGAGCTGCTCCGGTGCAGGCCGAGATCGACAGGGTATCGGCCTCGCACCATCGAAATTGAAGATCTGTCTCGCCATCGACGGGATCGGCAATGACAGCCCCAGTGCCCAGGCAAGATTCCATGGGATAAATGGAGAGGGTGCATTCCGCCACCTCCAGCGTTTTACGACAGGAGGAGGGACCAGGGAAAATCGAGGCCGCCAAAGTCCTCCTAAAATCTCCACCTACTCCTTTTTCTCCAGACATCATAATGGATCCCTTGCCTAAGCAATTTCTAGTCCAGGAATTGCTGATTACGATGGGAAGATTAATTCGGAGGACCACATCTGCAAGTTCGAGAATGCGGCTCTGTTACACCAATATACAGATGGTGTAAAGTGTCAGGTGTTCTTGAACACCTTATCAGGGGCCGCCCAGAGATGGTTTTAGAGGCTACCCCAAAATTCGATAAACTCCTTTCTGGAGTTTAAAATCATCTTCCTACACCACTTTACCTGCAGTCGGCGATACCAGAAGATGACTTTGAACTTGTTCGCCCTAAAGCAGAAGAGCAAAGAATCGCTGAAGGACTATATCCAACGATTCAATCGGGTGGCACAGGACGTGCCAACGACCACTTCAAATATACTCATCAGCGCCTTCACGCAAGGACTCTCTGAAGGCGATTTCTTTTGGTCATTGGTGAAAAAACCACCGGTCAGCTTCGACGACTTATTGGGTTAGTCGGTCAAGCATGTCAACGTTGAGGAGGTGCAGTATGCCCATCGCAAAGACTCGACGGGAGTCCCTATCCAAATCTCGGTATGATCCGAGAGAAAAGAACCACCCGCTCCAACTCAAGCAAAAGATCCTCGCTCCAGGAAGGATCACTGGACCGCAAGAAGAGGTTGCTGGAAACGGTCGACACCGAAGGACCCGAACCACCGAAGAAGTATTGCGACTTCCACGGGCAGCATAACTCACTCTACTGAAGAGTGTTACACCTTGAAGCATAGCAAATCCAAGGATGCGAACGCCAAGCCCCGCAAGAGGTGGAGCAAAGTGGGGTATCGACGGAGATCTCCTCGCCAAAGCCCTTTCCCTCATCGACGATAGTTGAGGGAGGATAGATCCAGGCATCGGTCTCGGTCACCCTCGAGAGAAAGAAGTCAGGAGATAGTGCCCCACCAGTCTATCCCCCCTGAAAGGGATCCCAAGAAAGGCAATGCTCTGACTCATTAACCTCCATCGGGCCATGTGGGAGTAATTTCAGGAGGCCCGACTGGAGGAGACTCTCATCGGGCAAGGAAAGCTCATAGTCGCAGGCTGAAAAATTACACCATCGGGATGGACAAGGAGAAGCACCAGGGCCCTGTTATCTCCTTCGACCCTAACGATTTGGAAGATGTGGAAGCCCCTCACGAAGATGCACTAGTAATCCTCGCCCGAATAGCTAATTACGAGGTTAAATGCATCTTTGTAGATACAAGTATCTCCATCAACATCTTTGTCTTGCACTTTGCACCAGAGCAAGACAAGATAATCAAGGAGGAGGTCACAAAGTTATTGAAGGTCGGGCATATCAGAGAAATTTAATTCCCTACTTGACTGGCAAATGTTGTACTAGTCCCTAAGTCTGGCGGTAAATGGCGGGTGTATATTAATTTCCGTAATTTAAATAAAGTCTGCCCTAAAGACTGTTACCCCTTGCTTCGCATTGATCAGCTGGTAGATTCGACTTTCGGCTGTGAGTTTATTTCAATGTTGGATGCATATCAGGGGTATCACCAGGTTCCCCTTGTTCGGGAAGATCAAGAGAAGGTCAGTTTTGGAACGGCGGATGACACTTACTGCTATAATGTCATACCCTTTGGGATGTGCAATACAGGGGCAACCTATTAGCGGATGATGGATAAGGTCTTCCATCACCAGATCAGAAAGAATATTGAGGTGTATGTAGATGATATTCTAGTCAAGATGGAGAATGGGAAGGATATGATAGCCTATCTTGAGGAGACATTCGCTACCTTGAGGGTCAATGGACTGAAACTAAACCCAGTTAAGTATTTGTTTGGGGTGAAAAATCGTCTGTTCCTCGGGTACATGGTGACAAAGAGAGGAATTGAGGCTAATTCTGAGAAAGTGCAGGCTATCCTCAACATGTCATCTCCTCACAATTTCAAAGACGTACAACGGCTTAATAGCAGAATTACAGCTCTATCCCTGTTCATCTCCAAATCTACTGACAGAACTTTGTCATTCTTCAAAATTCTGAGGAAAACTGTCAAATTCGAATGGGATGATCAATGCGAGAAGACTTTTATAGATTTAAAAGCATATCTCTCTGAACTCCCCATTCTATACAAGTCGCTGGAAGGAGAAACGTTGTTTGTCTACTTGTCAGCAGCTGAGCAAGTTGTAGGCTCTGCGCTTATTCGTGAAGAGGGTACTATTCAGTATCCCATTTATTTCTTCGGGCGTCTCCCGAAAGAGATAGAGACTTGGTATATTACCCTAGAGAAGCTAGCATATGTCTTAGTATTAATGGCACGAAAGCTGCGACCATATTTTTTGACGCATCCCATCGTAGTGCTTACTAATAGTCCACTCGGGCACATCCTCACAAATCCAAAGGCGTCTGGACGACTGATCAAGTGAGCGATAGAGTTAAAACAGTATGAAATTGAGTACCACCCCTGAACCACTATCAAGGCTCAAGCTCTAACTGACTTTATGCTCGAAGCTGTCCCAGGACCTGAGCTGATGAAGTGTGGAAAATTTATGTTGATAGCTCTTCCAATAACAAGAATATTGGGGTCGGGGTTTTGATGATTTCTTCCAGAGGAGATGTACTACAACTATCTATCCAACTCAACTTCCAAGTCACTAATAATGAAGTCGAATATGAGGGGATCCTAGCGGGATTCCAAGCTGCCAAGCAAGTGGGAGCTGCTCGGGTTATCTTGCACTCAGATTCTCAACTCGTAGCTCAGCAGCTAAAAGGAGAGTTCAAAGTTAAAAAATGAGCATTGCAGAGGTATGTGACCATATATGAGCAACTGAGGTCTTCTTTCACTGAAGTTGTACTGCAGAAGATATCTCGAGCTGATAATGTCAAGGTAGATGAGTTAACCAAATTTGCGAGCTCCCTTGCACTATGGACGCTGGAAGAGCCTAGCGCACCTGAAGGAGTCGTGGCACAGATAGAAGAAGAAACAACAGACACTGTATTACCTGACTGGAGAAAACCCTATGTAAAGTTCCTACGCAGTGGAATAGTGTCGGCGAGTGATAAGGAAGTTCGACTCTTCCGTCACAGGGCTTCTAGATTCACGTTGGTGGGAGACCAGTTATATAAAAGAGCATTCGCAGGACCGTTGCTCAAATGCATCGATCCAGGGGAAGTCGACTACATCATGCGAGAGGATCACGAAGGCATATGTGGAAGCCATATTGGGGGAAGATCCATGGAAAGAAAGATTATTCTGGCCAGATATTTTTGGCCCACACTGCAAGCAGATGCTATCTAATTTGTTGCCGGGTGCGAAGCTTGTCAAAAGCATCAACATATCACTCACCGTCTGACAGAACTACTTCGAGCCTCCACTGTCTCATGCCCCTTTGATTAGTGGGGAATTGATATTGTGGGTCCTTTCCCGATCGGGCCTTAGCAAAAGAAGTTCTTATTAGTATTAGTCGACTACTTCTCCAAATAGGTTGAGGCTGAGCCGCTGGCGCACATTATGGAGGCTGCCATGATGAGGATCCTATGGAAGGATATAGTCTGCAGGTATGACATTCCTTATAAATTGGTGTCGGATAATGGCAGACAGTTTGCAGGGCGCAAACTCAAAGAGTGGTGTAAAGGACTAGGTATTCACCAAGCCTTCACCTCAATCGCTTATCCTCAAGGTAACGGCCAGGCAGAAGTGGTCAACCGGGAGATCATTCGAGGGCTTAAGATAAAACTGGACCATGTCGGAGGCAGTTGGGTCGAAGAACCCCCGAGCATCCTGTGGTCATACCGCACTACTCCCAAAGAAGGAACCAGTCAGAGTCCTTTCAATTTAGTATATGGAGCAGAAGCGATGATTCTTGTGGAAATAGACGATGAGTCAATCTGATGACAACACTACGACAAGGAAAATAATGATCAGAAGCGACTTATCAACCTAGACCTGGTGATAGAAGTGCAGGACAAAGTCGTTGCCCGACTAGTCGTGAACCAGAAATATATGCAGCAAGTGTACAATCGCCGAGTTATCGTTCAAACTTTCCAAGTCGAAGATAAGGTCTGGAAAACAACCAAACCCGTTGGCGATGTCGAAAAGCTCGAACCTCAATGGAGCGGACCGTACATCATTATCAAAAAGCTTACAGGAGGGAGTTATTACTTGCAAGATGTTGAAGGCAAAAGGTTAGAGAGACCTTGGAATGCAAGTCAGCTCCAGCCGTATTGTACTCGGTGAGCCATGTGCGCAATACATGTATTTGTATGTCTACTTGTACTTCTTTACAGTTTTAGTAATTAAAGAAATAGAAGAAATGTCTCACCAAGACCAAATGCAAGAGCCCAAGATCCTACCATCCCGTGGTGCCGAAGATGCCTGAAGTGTGTAGACTTGGTCGTGGTGCCAAGGATGCCCGGCCAGGAGCAGCCGAAGTTCCTACCATCTCGTGGTGCCGAGGATGCCCGAGATGTGTAGACCTGGCCTTGGTGCTGAGGATGTCCGGCCGAGAGTAGCCGAAGATCCTACCATCTTGTGGTGCCTAGAATGTCCAAGATGTGTAGACCTAGCCATGGTGTTGAGGATGCTCGACCGGGAGCACCTGAAGTTCCTACCATCTCATGGTGCCAAGGATACCCGAGATGTGTAGACTTAACCGTGGTGCTGAGGATGCCCGGCCGAGAGGTACTCAAGATCCTACCATCTCGTGGTGCCGAGGATGCCCGAGATGTGTAGACCTGGCCATGGTTCTGAGGATGCCCGGCCGGGAGCAGTTGAAATTCCTATCATCTCGTGGTGCCGAGGATGCCCGAGGTGTGTAGACCTGACCGTGGTGTTGAGGATGCCCGGCCGGGAGCAACCGAAGTTCCTACCATCTTGTGGTGTCGATGATGACCGAGATGTGTAGACCTGGGCGTGGTGCTAAGGATGCCCGATCGGGAGCAGCTGAAATTCCTACCATCTTGTGGTGTCGAAGATGCCCGATGTGTGTAGACTTGGCCATGGTGCCGAGGATGCCCGACCGAGAGCAGCCGAAGTTCCAACCATCTCGTGCTACCGAGGATGCCCGAGATGTGTAGACCTGACCGTGGTGCTGAGGATGCCCGGCCGGGAGTAGCCCAAGATCCTTCCATCTCGTGGTGTCGAGGATGCTCGAGATGTGTAGACTTGGTCGTGGTGCTGAGGATGTCTGACCGAGAGCAGCCGAAGTTCTTACCATCTCGTGGTGCCAATTATGCCCGAGATGTGTAGACCTAGCCGTAGTGCTGAGAATGCCCAGTCCGGAGCAGCCGAAGTTCCTACCATCTCGTGGTACCGAGGATGCCCGAGATGTGTAGACCTGGCCATGGGCTGAGGATGCACGGTCGGAAGTAGCCCAGGCTCATACCATCTTGAGGTGCCGACAATACCCAAGATATATATAAGCCTTGTCGTGGTGCTGAAGAGACCGAGTCCTGTCCTTGCCATCACAGGCAAATGACAACGTACCAAGTCATTGTCTCTTCCTTAACATTAGACTTCACGCGTGTAAAGGAGTCTATACGGGAGGGAGGTGAGGAGCAATACGCAACATAATCGCAATGCATGAGATAGGAAATAAGAAGAAGAAAATAAACCACATGGGATATTCAAGCAGAAAATAAAAATATTTTCATTCATAGTTTGATTTTATATGGGAGTGAAGGGCAATGTGCGACATAAGTACAATGCATGAGCTAGACAGTAAGGGGCAGATAATAAACTATGCAAAGTGGCGCAAAAGATAAAAATATTTCATTCAAAATTGGAGCTTACATTTGGAGTACATTCAAAAGGAAAGAAAAATGTAAAATACAAAGTATGAAGATAAATAAGAGGGGCGGTAGCTCCTCCCAGGCCCGACTGACACTGAGGAAGCTCAGGTCAACATCTGGCTTCAGCAGCTCAGCTTGACGGAGTTGCTGAACATCGCCATTGAAGCCCTGCTTCAATCGTCTCAACACTTGGCATACCAAAAGGCCACCAAATTCCTCAGATTGGAGGAATTTGGCCTTGAACGTCGCCTCTACCTCTGCCTGCCGGGACTCCTCGTTAGCCTTGTATGTCTTTAGTTCTTCTGAGGCTCGATCCTGGGCAGTCTTCAACTTGGCCGCTTCGGAGAATATTTGGTCTCGAGCCATCTGGGCCTCCTCAAGCTGCTCGATGGTGATTCGAAGACGCGACTTGGCCTGCTCGAGGTCCTCTTACAGGTCAGACATTTGCTTGGCAACAGCTTGTATAATTGTCTCTTGCTTTATTAGCCATTCTACCTGCTCCTTAATCTAACCAGTGAGGGCCTCGGTCGATGACTCCAAGAGGCGGGCATTGCCCAATTGCTTTGCCTCCTGAACTTGGAGTCACCCAGTCTCCTGAGTCAGTTGACTCACCTCCGCCAAGAGTACCACCACTTTCTCTGATAGGATCCTTTCTCGATGGAGCACGCTGTGCAGGGATGACTCGGAGGACAACAAGCTGTCTAGGTAGTGCTCCGCCTTAACCCGAAGGCCTCTACTGACCTTCGCTTGCATTCGTCCTTCCTCGCGAGCCCGGAAAACCTCCGCCTCTAGTTCGGCGACTTGTTGGTGCAAGGCTTCGGTCTCCTGCTCAGAGGACAGGCGGTGACCAGGAGAAGGCAGTCGGAAGCAACCTGCCACAACAAATAATAACGGTCAGAAGAGAAAATAATTGTAATAAGAAAAGATAAGAAGTTTACCTTGAGGAGCGATTCATGTAAGTTGGCGATTATCCCAGCTAAATCGTCTATGGCCCTCCCTCTCATGGCTTCCCGGCTCCTCGAGGAAGGCACACCAGAAGTGTCTTCGGAGCGGTGGAGAGGGAGGGGTTGGATACTAAGCGCTTCGAATAGCACGGTGGAGGGGCCCGGAACGTCTACATCAATGCTGGAAGCTTCTCCAGAAGAATAGCTCTCTGGCCGAGGTTCCTTCAGCTCCACCGCCCGAGGTCCCAGGGATGATGCTTTATCAGCCGCCTAGACCATCTGGCGCAAATGTGCGCTCGTGAATTGGGGCTCTGCCGATCCCGCCCGTTTTCCTCTAGGACTATCGTGGGAGCCGACAGGGGTTGCGACTTTGGCACAGTGCTCAGCCGCAGGAGATGGCACCCTTCGGTGGCGCTCGAAAGGGGAATTATATCCTCCTTTTCCTCCGAGATCGTGGGAGATGCCTGAGGTGCGCGGGTCCTCCTCTTCTCGGGCGCAAGAGGAATTGATAGTTTTAGAAGAGAGACAGGGGGCCTGCTCTACTTGTCTTCCTCCCTGGGCAAGACAAGCCGTCTTTGCCCCCGCTTTTTCAGTCGGCTCTGTCGCCGACGGAAGAACCTGAGTTGCATGTTCTTCATCATCACCTCCCATTCCAATGGGAACAGGGGAGGGATCAACTCCCTATATATGCATCAGGAAGCTGTGAGGTAGGCTGCCTAGGGTTCTGCGTCTGCTCCGAGCTTTCAGAATGCTCGACCACCGGGGCAGTAGGAGCTGGAGGAGGGGCGAGGGTCTTCTCGTCTACCAGCTCCCATTTAAGGAGCTTGCTCATGGCCCGAGGGACATGACATTCCCTGCAACACAAAAATAATGAAGTATTAGTTAGAATAGATGAGCGGTTAATTAAAGATATTGAACTTACTAAGGCTATGGCTAAGGCTGGTGGCTTTGGAGCTAATCTCATCCCAATACAGGAGTTTTTCACACTGAACCAGGCTGGGGTAGTGGAACTCCATTCCGGCTAAGACGCTTCTAGCCCGCTGATACCCCTGGTCCTGCTGGAAGTCACCCAGGTTCGGAAGAGAAGGTAGGTCTTCTCGCCAGCGGGTCAGGTAGAAGGGACGCTCGGAAAACCTAATGAAAAAGAAGCGCTTCTTTCATCCCTTATGGGAGGAAGGGAGGCTTCCGATGAACTTATGGCCGGGGAGAACGGTAAAGCTAAATGCCCTCTGGAGGCCAAGTTCGGGAGGAAGAAGAAGTGGAAGAAGCGAGGGATCAAAGGTATGTTGATAAGTTTGAAAAGAATAAACGCCCCATCCATCTAAGCGAAGGCGTTGGGAGCCCTTTGGTGTAAGGGGATATCAAAATATTTAGAGATGGTCATGAAAAAGGGAGGAAGAGGAAAACGAAGGTCAAACTCTACCTGTCCTAAGAAAAAGGTGAAAACCCCTAAGGGAGGTTCTACTGGAGACTGATCTATCCTGGGGACCTTAACCTCCGCCGGAATGCCATATCCTTCACAGGCGGCTCTCAAGGTGTTTGTCTTGACCTTCGAGGAGGTTGTTTCGTATCACTCCGGACGATATGTCCCCTCCTCCTCAAACCTCTCTTTCCTATCTTGACCGTTCTTGCCCTTTCCTTCCTTGCCCATGGTAATGAAGAAGAGAGGAATACGGAGGTGAACGGGGCTTACACGTGAAGAAGAAGACCTAGCGGAAGAAAACTCTAGTAGGTAAAGACGGGAGGTGCAAGTTCTGATAGTCGGCGATGCAAGAAGACGGAAGGTCGTTTTTGCCTTTCCTTTTTATAGAGAAGGAGCTGCTCTCGTGCGAAGAATAGAGGCATGACACGTTGACGGTGATTACTGCAAATCTCGAGGCATAGCCGTTTATTATAGTCATCTGATGGTATGACCCTATTAAGCGTATCAGAGGGAAATTACATAGAAAAGACCCTGCCACATGGCAGTATTCTATTCACTGGAATGTTTTCTCGCCATTAAAATACCCCATGCGCTCTTAATGGGAGATGTACAGCTATTATTACCGTGCCTTATAACTCGCAAGGACTCTTAGATTAACTCGAAGGACAGCCTTGGGTCAATTGACGGATGTTTCGATTCCTAAGACCCGATAAGTCGTCAAGAGAGAAGGAATGGTAATATGCGTCCCGCAGATACTTCGCTTCCCCTCATCGTGCCACCAGCCTTATCAGTCAGTCACACTTCCTTCGATTAGACTTGAAGGGGGGACTTGCGATAGGGAAGAACAACCCGAGGTGGACACGTGGCACGGGAAAGCTACGTGGCAGAGCCCGCCGAACCAGTGCCCCGAGGGCAGATCGGGAATCGGGCTCCCGAGATTATCTCGAAAAAATTGGAAGAAAGTCCCCGAGGTCAGACCAGGAATCGGGCTCTCGAAACTATCTCGGGAAAACAGACGAAGACCCCGAGGTCAGCTCGGGAGATAAGACTCCCAGACTGACTCGGGAGAGTGGAGCCCAAAGATCAGCGTAGGGATAAGAAGGTCAGGTTTCAAGTACCCATTCCTCCTTTCAGAACCGAAAAGTCATTAGGTAATTATTGTTCGCAATGCACGGTAATTAAGGTATTAATAATCATAGTGATCGTTACCAGAAGAGAATAGCTATCAAGTAACCGATGATTAAGGAACGTGGAGGAGAACGAGGGGACACATGTGAGAATGATATTGGGTATATAAGATGCCTTGGCACCCAGATAAAAGGAGGTAAGCTTTCCAGAACTAGAACACTTTTGATTTCTCGTCGTTCTCTTTGAAAGAGAGAATTCTGACTTGAGCATCGGAGAGGGCTCCACCGGAACATCTTCCAGTGTATCTCTTTTACGCTCATATTAATCTCGTAGGCGTCAACATCCTCTCTCCGTCATCGTCGCCGTGAGCTGCGTTTTGGTGATTCGTCATCTCCGTCATTCGTTTCCGGAACATTTAATTGGAATGAAACTTAAGTTTATAAAATATAAATTAAATAAATATTGAATAATTATTTAAAAGATAATTCATTTTATCTTCGACTCGATTTGACTCAATTTAATTATCTTACCAAATAAATTTAAATATTTTAAACCTCACTTGACTCGACTCTTTACCGCTCTATTTGTATTCCACGAAAGCAATTTCTTATTGAATTGCAATTAATTCAGTGAATGGTGAACCCGACTTCGGGGTTGAAAGCATTTTCAACTACAAATTGAACTTTTCAATTATTCGATTTCGGTTTAGTTAATCTTTGTTTGAATAGCAAGAATAAATTATGTCAATTAAAAAAATAAATTTAAAGAGTTGCGCATATAATGCCGCAAATGCAATTTTATTATAAAGTCATATATTTCATTTGGCTGAATTTATCGGCACAAGCAAGGACTCATTCAAGAATGAAAGATGGGCTAGCTTAATCTTGAATTGTCCAAGTCCGTCAAAAAATTCGAGTTCATTTTGTGCGAGCATGATACCATTCAATTTTTTTCTATATTTTACTCAATTTTAAAAGTTTATTAAATGATTTTTCTTATTATTTATAAAATTATTAAATTAATTTAATGATAGTTTATAAACGTTCAAAATTTAGAGATCATGATGGAAACCTTGGACACAAACACAGGGTGAAAGAGAGTGTTGATGACAGCGAGATAGAGATAGTTGATCTACGAGTACAATGTGAGACTGTGCTTGAGCATCTCGCGCAAGATTTCAATTCACAACTACTTGCCGTCAGCATAGAAGTAACTTATAATGATAGGTTGACATAGTGGACACGTCGATCCAGTGGTGGCAGCCGAGGGTTGTTACGTCGATGACTTGCATTGCGTGTGAAACGGTACGAGGAGACTATGTATGCCAAAAAGAATAAAAAGACAAATTTTTTTAAAAATTTACTATCTCGTTTTGAATCGATTAAACCAATTTAACGCAATTAAATTTATTTCGATTATATACAATTTGATCAAATTAAGTCCAAATTAATCCATCTTTAAAGGGCAATTTACCAAAGGGCATATCCAACTATTCGTAATTACCGAAATGAGTACCATGGTTTCTATTATACCAAAGAGCGCATCCCATATAGTGAAGTTACTTTTATACCCCTCCCGCCAAAGAATAACTTTATCAGACACAGTTTCGAGACAACCGAACCACTTTATCAATAAAATATTAATTTGTGGTTCGGATGTGTAGCAGTGGAAATTTTCTCCGTTCTCTCTCAGCGCAACAACGTAAATGGAAGTCCTTCATTTCGGATAAAAGCTCACTCTCAACCTCTCTCAGCGCAAGAACTCGCCTTCTTGCAGTCCTACGTGCCCTAGCTGTGATATAGTCGCGAGCTCATCCCCCGAATCCCTGCGGACAACCAAAACCTAGGCATTGCTCGAAAGCGTTTCTGTGTGATCCTGAGGTGGGTTTTAGTGTTAACGTTGAAGTGGAGACTAATCGGCATAATACACCAAGGGGTTAGGGTTTCTGCACGTTGGATTTATTTGATAATGTCAGGCAAAAGGTCTGTACGTGGTTCAGCGTCTTCTTCCTTGGCATTATCCACCAAGGTATGTTAGCGATATGCTTAGGTCAAACCAGCATTGTTTGTCAACATGTTTAAAATTATTTTGCTGAATAAATTTGTACTGTATATAAACTGTAGGATTCAGATGACATTGGACAAAAATTACGTTGGTGCAGTATTTTAGGCCACTTTAAACAATTTTTTGAAGAATTTGACATTTTAAATGATCGACACATTGCGAAGATCAAAGGGTCGCCTTTCAGTTTTTTCCTGGACATACAAGAATTGCAGCATATCCGTGGAATTTTGGTTAATATATTTGAAAGTTGGGATTCAACCTCGCAAGGTTTTAAATTCTCAGGTAATAGTTTTAGTTATGAATTGTAGACAATATCTATAGTATCTATAGTAAGATAAGACAGTAATATAGATGGCCTCAAATGATTAGTTTTTGATAAAGTTTAATCATTTCATTTTAGGGCTACTGAGGGACTGAAGTGAAAATGACTTCAGGCCCTCGGTAGGCCTGAAATAAAATCATTTCAGGCCTACCGAGGGCCTGAAGTTAATTTAGTTCAGGCCCTCGGTAGGCCTGAAATGAATACATTTCAGGCCCACCTCGGGCCTGAAATGAATTCATTTCAGGCCCTGGTCGGGCCTGAAATGTATTCATTTCAGGCCCTGGTCGGGCCTGAAATGTATTCATTTCAGGCCCTCGTCGGGCCTGAATTGAATTCATTTCAGGCCCACGTCGGGCCTGTATTGAAATCATTTCAGGCCCAACGTGGAATAATTTCAAGCCTATATTCTTGATGATAACTAAATATTGTAATTGTTTCAGGTGTACCGGTTGCGTTCTCCAGACGAGATGTTGCATTGATACTGGGTATAGTGGACCGTGGTGTTTCGGTCCCTATTAATTCAACTAAAGCATCGGGTGACCTCTATCGTACTTACTTCTCAAAAGAAAAACAACCTACAAGAACAAGACTTGAGGAGTTACTTAAACATTTTTCTAAAAGTGTTGAATCAGAGGATGATGTGTTATTAGTGTGTAAATTTTATATTTTGTATATATTTGTTTGTGTTTTATTTTCATCTAGTACATATAAGGTTCCTCTAGGTCTTGTAGATATAGTAGATGATTATGACAATCTAGGTAGATTCAATTGGGTAGAAGCTATCCATCAATTTTTGTCTCCACAATTACCTAAGATTGGGGACTTATTTTCATCAACTCAGGGAAACCAGAGCACCACCAACCTCCCTTACCTAAAGGGATTTGCAGGGCTTTTGGCAGTGAGTAGAATTATCTTGTTAAATTTTATAATATTTTGATGTCATTAATGTATTTGGCTGCAAAAATTTGTGTAGGTATGGTTTTTGGAGCATGTACCAATTCAAAAACCATTCAATGTTGAAGGGCCCCGAATAAATAAGTGGAGGAATATTCCTTCGCATATTAGTAGGGTGAGGGGCCTTGTCGACCGACTCTCGTCTGAAGAGGTAATTATTCTTAAATGTGATCTATCTGAGTTAGATAGAGAGGTAGTAACATTTATGTACTTCGTAATTGACAGGTTATTGTTGAATTAATTCCTACCCTACATGAGAACACATTGTTTGAGAACCTTGATATCGGTGATGACATACCACGACCAATGGAGACATCAGAAGGAGATGTTAGCCTATGTGGTGAATGCATTCTTAAGGACAACCGAATCAAGGAGCTAACAGAGGAGAATATATGTTTGAATGAAAGGGTTAAGGAATTACTTTCAATTATTGAAAAAAAAGGCATGGAGGGTCAAGAAAGTTATCCTGTAGTCGATCCTCTTTCTGATCCAGTATCTTGTACACCTAGGAGAGGACGTGACCGAACTCGGTATGATTACAGGGATACTCCAATTGACAGTCCAGTATGGCACCAGCTTTTACCTAAGGGGAAGCGGGACAGGAAACAAATATCAATTGTTATGGACAAGGGAAAAGGAAACTTAGTGAGGAGGATATGGATGAAGCAAGAGGAAACATTTACGATGTAATGGAAGTCATGTCTGAAGAAGACATAGAGGAGGAAACAAGAAGAACCTCCGAACTATACAAAATGAGGCAACAAGGCATTGATGTAAGTGTGTTAATTTCATTTAAAATACATAAATTGTATTGAATTTGGTCAATAATTAGTTTGGGCTAAATAAATTTTATTGATGTAGTTTGTGAAGAAACATTTTATGAATACAAAGAAGAAAAATAAAGATAAAGAAGTGGTCTACCTGATAAATAGATTGGAGAATCTAAAGTAAGTTACAAAATATTATAGTTTACGTTAGTTAATATATCTTCTTATGTAATATATAATCATATCAATTTACATGGCAGGTTGGCAAATGAATTTATCTGGGAGGATGCACCCTTTGCTTTGAATTTGCATTCATTCTTACAAATCCTCAATGGAGAGGTTTTTACAAAAGGCGAGGTCATTGATGCCTTTTGTAAAATTTTATTTAGGGGAGCATCCGCATGTGGTAGGCCATACAACAAGTCAATATATTGTTCAACCTTCTTCACAGTAAGTGATGTATATTAATTAAACAGATATATTGTACAAGACCTAATATTATGATATGGGTATTATTAATTTTGTGAATGCATATTTGTAGGCATCAATCAGATCGTCAAGAAAGATTTCCCTGCAACAAGTGATGAAGACTGATATGCTTGAACAAGGGTTTAGATTTATTTTAATCCCTTTGTGCAGTGATAATACACACTTTCACTTGTTAGCGGTGGATACAGAATCCATGACTTTTAATCATTTTAATTCTCTTGCTAGTGGTCGTAAATATAAGCATGAATTTGACACAGCGGTGAGCTATCTTCCTTTATTCTTATATATGGTCATCATTTTCTCTAAAATGTCATTGATGGTGATTAATAAATTCATGATATGTTTGACAGGTAAAAGAACTTAAACAATATACTCGCGAGGAACTTACGGCTATTCATCCGTATCTACAAAGTCATCATCCCTTGGACAAATGGTCCTCCGTCAGACAAAAATGTCCCCAACAAGAACATAGGTAACTAAATGAGGAAGAACTTTCTTATTTTTTAAAATAAGAAAGTATTTTATAAACCCACTTATTGAAATCTAAAAAAGTGTTTGTTAATTTCAGCGTGGACTGTGCCTTCTTTGTCATGCAATATGTTCGATGTCTCCTATATGATGAGAAGATGGATTTCAAACAAGGAGACATGAGTAGAATCAGATTTGAGCTGACAGTTAATATTCTGAGAGACATGTTTTGTAAAACTTGAGATAATCTGAAAACTGTATTGGTGATGTAAAAATCCATTGCTGTTGATTAACATCCATTTGTATGGAAAAATATCCTTATGTGGATGTTGTTATGATTATGTAGATGTTGTTATTCTATATAATATATTGTCACAAAAAGAAAACAATTGGGTGATGTTTATTCAAATCCAGTTGTTGCATTGTTGTGTGCCAAGTGATACGGTCGGATATAATAACTGATAATGCACTGTTGTGTGCCAGTTGCTGCACTGTTGTGTGCCAAATGATCTATTCTGTTACATCTTGTAGGTAAATATTTATTATTATTCTAAAAATCATTATATAATCTAATCAACAATATATATTATATAAATCAGATATAGGAGGTTCAACCGGTGGGTTTTGAGCAAAACCCACTGATGGAACTAAACTAAACCTATAGGTTTGGAAAAAATTATAATTTGATGTTTCGGACACCTAATATACATTCTCCAACCTCAACCCAAACTACTGATAATGGATTTTCAGAAATCCAGATATGAGAGGTCCATCAGTGGGTTTTGCTCAAAACCCACTGATGGAACTAAACTAGCCCTATAGCTTCGGAAAAATTTATAATTTGAGGTTTCCGACACCTAAAATACTTTCTAGAACCTCAACCCTAACTACTGATAATGGATTTTCAGAAATCCAGATATGGGAGGTCCATCAGTGGGTTTTGCTCAAAACCCACTGATGGAACTAAACTACACCTATACTTTGGAGAAAATTATAATTTGAGGTTTCTGACACCTAAAATACTTTCTCCAACCTGATCCCTAACTGTTGATAATTTTTTTTCATTAATCCAGATATGGGATGTCCATCAGTGGGTTTTGCTCAAAACCCACTGATGGAACTAAATTACACCTATAGGTTTGGAAAAAATTATAATTTGATGTTGTCGACACCTAAAATACTTTCTCCAACCTCATCAATGGGTCCTTCAGTGGAGTTGAGGTGTTACAAACCTCAAATTATAATTTCAGGCCCACGTCGGGCCTGAAATAACTTTATTTCAGGCCCATAGTGGGCCTGAAATACATTTATTTCAGGCCCACCGTGGACCTGAAATAAAAACATTTCAGGCCCACCGTGGGCCTGAAATAAATATTATTTGAGGATCACCCTTAACCATATTATATTTTGACTTCATCCCCCAAGTTGGATTACATATTTTATCCCTAAACCCTAAAATACTCTCTCCAACCTCACCCCTAAATACTGATAATGGTTTTGTAGAAATCCAGATATGGGAGGTCCATTTGTGGGTTTTCAGAAATCCAGATATGGGAGGTCCATCAGTGGGTTTTGCTCAAAACCCACTGATGGAACTAAGCTACACCTATAGGTTTGGAAAAAAATTATAATTTGATATTTCTGACACCTAAAATACTTTCTAGAACTTCAACCCTAACTACTGATAATGGATTTTCAGAAATCCAGATATGGGAGGTCCATCAGTGGGTTTTGCTCAAAACCCACTGATGGAACTAAACTACACCTATAGGTTTGGAAAAAATTATAATTTGATGTTTCTGACACCTAAAATACTTTCTAGAACCTAAACCCAAACTACTGATAATGGATTTTCAGAAATCCAGATATGGGAGGTCCATCAGTGGGTTTTGCTCAAAACCCACTGATGGAACTAAACTAGCCCTATAGCTTCGGAAAAATTATAATTTGAGTTTCCGACACCTAAAATACTTTCTAGATCCTCACCTAACTACTGATAATGGATTTTCAGAAATCCAGATATGGGAGGTCCATCAGTGGGTTTTGCTCAAAACCCACTGATGGACTAAACTACACCTATAGGTTTGGAAAAAATTATAATTTAATGTTTCTGACACCTAAAATACTTTCTAGAACCTAACCCAACTACTGATAATGGATTTTCAGAAATCCAGATATGGGAGGTCCATCAGTGGGTTTTTGCTCAAAACCCACTGATGGAACTAAACTACACCTATAGGTTTGGAAAAAATTATAATTTGATGTTTCTGACACCTAAAATACTTTCTAGAACCTAAACCCAAACTACTGATAATGGATTTTCAGAAATCCAGATATGGGAGGCCCATCAGTGGGTTTGCTCAAAACCCACTGATGGAACTAAACTAGCCCTATAGCTTCGGAAAAATTATAATTTGAGGTTTCCGACACCTAAAATACTTTCTAGATCCTCAACCCTAACTACTGATAATGGATTTTCAGAAATCCAGATATGGGAAGTCCATCAGTGGTTTTGCTCAAAACCCACTGATGGAACTAAACTACACCTATACTTTGGAGAAAATTATAATTTGAGGTTTCCGACACCTAAAATACTTTCTCCAACCTGATCCCTAACTGTTGATAATTTTTTTTCATTAATCCAGATATGGGATGTCCATCAGTGGGTTTTGCTCAAAACACACTGATGGAACTAAATTACACCTATAGGTTTGGAAAAAATTATAATTTGATGTTGTCGACACCTAAAATACTTTCTCCAACCTCATCAATGGGTCCTTCAGTGGAGTTGAGGTGTTACAAACCTCAAATTATAATTTCAGGCCCACGTCGGGCCTGAAATAACTTTATTTCAGGCCCATAGTGGGCCTGAAATACATTTATTTCAGGCCCACCGTGGACCTGAAATAAAAACATTTCAGGCCCACCGTGGGCCTGAAATAAATATTATTTGAGGATCACCCTTAACCATATTATATTTTAACTTCATCCCCCAAGTTGGATTACATATTTTATCCCTAAACCCTAAAATACTCTCTCCAACCTCACCCCTAAATACTGATAATGGTTTTGTAGAAATCCAGATATGGGAGGTCCATTTGTGGGTTTTCAGAAATCCAGATATGGGAGGTCCATC
>JAGFNQ010004585.1:565400-708163 GCA_024364735.1 Boesenbergia rotunda | reverse complement strand
ATTTTTCAACTCGTTCTTCCTACATGGTTAGTTGCGCAAGCGGAATATACAATAAAAATGAAACTAACCAAGAAGAACAATGCTAACAAACCAGATTTACTTGGTATCCACCCCTAAGGGTGACTAATCCAAGAATCCGTCGGTGGATCACTCCCCGGATAACCTACGGCTAGCCCTTGTCGCTCCTTGTGGGTGGAGAAACCTCACCACAACACCTTGAGAAAACCTGAGCACAAAGACTACTATCTTGCCTTTAACCAAGACAAGATTCGTCAAGAATCTCAGCCACCACGAAGTCCTCTTTAAATAGAACTCGGGTTGAAACCCTCGCCACCAGTCGACTGCTCCTAGGGCAGTCGACTGGTCCCACTGAAAATCGACCGTTGCAACCCCAACGTTCGAATTTTCAGCCAACTCACCAGCCACCTACTAGTCGACTGGTCCAGAGTTGTAAACCTTCTGTGAGTTTTATCAGTCGACTGCCCCCACTCACACACCTAAGGTTTCCCTTCCCGAGTACATTTCACTCCGCACTCAAACCCTAGGATTTCCCAAGTACAATCACACAACACTCGTACCCTCACGACTCAACTGACTCCTCATCAGCAGCCTCGACTATTGCCTTCGCGCCCTCTTCATCTTCCGCTCCCGTCCCTCGGATGCACGCAAGCCTCCAGTTTGCCTCCATGTCATCCTTCACGCATGCCTCGCAGTCCACGCCCATCATCTCATCGTCCCTGCTCCACCAAGGTCCCTCGGGTGCACACAAGCCTCCAGCTTGTCTCCATGCCACCCTTCACCGTACCGAGGCCGTCCAGCTAAGTCCATATGTGTAACCTGCGCACCCTGCACACTCAACATACACATATTAAATACACAAGGGTAAATGTAACTTAAACCCTTTCCCCAAACATCAAAACACTTGGTCACTCCGGACCACAGATTGTCTCAACATTTTCTACACCCTCTTCTGATGTTTGTAAGTTAAAATGTTTACTCAATGGTTTTAAGCAGGCTCCGCGTGCTTGATTTGATAGCTCTGCTCTATGCTTATTAGCTTCTCCTTTGTCTAAAGTCAATATGATTCCTCTTGTTTCTTTGTAAACTGCTAATAGAATCATCTTCTGTATATATTGATGATATTGTTATTATAGGACTAATTTGCCTTTGATTTATCAGCTTCAGGAGCATTTTTAGGATTCTTTTCATACGAAAGACTTGGGTCTTGCACTATTTTTTAGGCCTTGAGGTGCATTCTACCTTGGAATTTTTGACACCAACATATGCCTCCAGGAGATAGTTGCTTTAGCTAATCCACAAGATGGTTGTTCTGTTGATACCCCTTTAGAAGTGAATGGTAAATACCATCATGATGAGGGCGATTTCTCTCTGATCCCATTTTATATAGACAACTAGTGGGGAGCTTGAACTATCTGACTATCGCTCGGCTTGATATTCCTTTGTTGTCCAACAAGTTAGTCAATTTATACAAGCGCCTAGACACCTCCACTTGGTCGTTGTTCGACGTATTGTTCGCTATTTGCAAGACACTTCTGCTAGGTATTTTCTTTTCTATGGGTTCTACTATTCGTTTGATTGTATATAAGTGATGTTGATGGGGCGGTTGTTCTGATGCTCAAGTTACAAGTGGTGCATGATTCTTGGTACCTCTCTCATTGCTTGGAAAAGTAAGAAGAAAGATCGGGTGTCTAAATCTTGCCTAAGTCAGAGTATCATGATATGTCATCTGCCTATTCTAAAATAGTTTGGCTTCGGGGACTGTTGGGTGAACTTGGGTTTCCCCAATTGAGCCTACTCCGCTCCATGTGAATAATACTAGCGTTATTCAAATTGTTGCTAATCCAGTATTTCATGAGCTACCAAGCACATTGAACTAGATTGTCACTCTACTTGTGAAGCATATGATGCCCATGTCATCACTCTTCCGCATATCACCACTAAACTTCATACGGTCGATATGTTTACTAAGGCTCTCTCCTGACATCGCCATCACTTTCTTGTTGACAAATTGATGCTTGTTGATCACCCAACATCAATTTAAGGGGGGATATCAATGGCAATGATTATGGACTATCAATTATGATGGAATTTATTTTATCATAATTATATTATTAGCTGTGTATATATTATACCTAAAATAGGTATCTGTAATTAGCTATGACTCAAATTTGACCGTCTCAATTTGAAGCAGATCCCTATCTTAGTTGATACCACTGAAATTATTTTGGCATGAGCAACACATTCGCATTTACTAGTTCCGACAAAATACTGTTATCAGTTGGAAAATGGAGTGATAACTTTCAACTATGCCAATACTAGTCACACTAAAACCACGGTTTCATTCATATATATATAAAAAAAACTAATTCAAAATAGTTCAACAAACATTATTTACAGGTTCCCTATCAGAATCCAAAGATTGTGCATTAAGCACATGGCAAACGAACAAATAAAAAATAGAGCTCCAATACTAATGTCTTCTAGGAGAGAAATAATAAAGTCTTATCCCACTTAGTGGGATCGGCTTTATGAATCCTCCTATGCCATCGGGTTCTATCTCCTACTATATCATTATCTATTTTTATGCAAATCCAAGTTCAAGAAATTTTCAATGATGATACTTCCAAACTTATTATATAAACTTACCATTGGTATCCAATCACTATAGATAATATGGAAAGTAATCTTTCTTTGCTGTAAAAAATACACAAATAAAGTAAGAAGATACAGAAAGCAAGCAAAGAATTCACACGATTGTGTTCCTTGCTTTTCAGGCCAACAAGAAAGTAGAAGCTTCATGGATTCATCAAATATAGATCTAAGGTTTTAGCTGCTTGCTTCATATTACTTTCATGTAAAACTGAGTGATCAGTAGAGGAAAATCATTTTGCTGAAAAAAAAGGAAATCAAGACGGATCTCCAAGTCAAAAGTGGACCAAAGGTTTTGCTAAGGCATGTCATGGGAAAAGACGATTTATACCATAAGTGAAGATGCTTTACATGAACTTGATCCTTGGGCACCAAAGATCAAGCCATCAAGACATTATCATACTTATGTTAAAGGCTTATCGTGTTGATAGGTTAAGTTCATAGGAACACAGTGTAAGATTCCAAGGACAGAATGAATAGGTGAGGATTGTCCAAGGAAATTTTTGTTTGAAGCTGATCATGAAGAATATGCTCTTTTGGAGAGAGATCACAAAGAATAAGTTGAGACAAGTCATCAGAGCATAAGTTGATAGTAAAGTTTATGAAAAAGAGAGCATCCTAATGATTGAATTGAAAATTTCTCCATCCACAAAGGATTGGAGCAATCTAATGTTCACTGGCTATAAGAACTATTGTCTTATATGAACCACAAACAAGTTAGTTAATCAATGATTAACCAAAATCAGTTGAGCCTGGGCCTGGGGTAACAAATATAACACCAACCAACCTCCACAAAGAAATGTACTGTTGTTCCCATTCTGCCTCATGGAAGAATAAGCACTCTCATCCTTTGACCGGCTTTGGTGAAGAAAAGCCACTGAGGACGAGCCTATCAACTTGTCCTGAAAACAACGTAGATATGATGAATTATCAAATGACAAAATAAACTACTTGCAAGTTACTCGTTCAAGCAAGAGGAAATGGCATGTTCAACTACAAGATCCCTGCCACCCTTTTTTCATTTGACTACTATAAAATAATGTCTTCCATCAATTATTTATCTTACTGAAAATTGAAACAAAAAAGAGAAGGCAAAAGGCAATTTAGAATACAGCATGTTCTTCCTATAAAAGTCATATGCTTACCACCATTGGGCAAGGAAAATTATGCTAGATCATGGAGTATCCAGAAATGATAAATTGAGAAACTAAAAGGTTACCTTCCTGTCTTTCATCTTCTTCCCAATCAAAAAATCCCCAGGTTTACGTCGTTTACCGTTCTCCTTCTTCTGCATTTTCAATACTATGTTTATACTAGCAAAGTAAAATCTACCTAGGCAAAATTTAGACAATTGAAAGAAAATATAGAACACAAATACCCTTTTGGGACTGAGAAAGCACAATATGTTATTAAGATGGAAGGTGTTGAGACGAGGCTTAACATCGAGGTATTTTGACAAATGGATCAAAAACATGTTTAAAGAGAAGCATAATATGAAAAAAGTACAATAGTCTAGGTATGCACCATAATCTATAGGTTTAAAGGTTGATGTGCTTACTTTGCACTTCACACTTCGGGTGAGATATGACTGTAGTCAGCAAAGCAGTATCTTGTTAGGGAAATTCTAGATTTCTTTCAATGGGGTATGGACAATAATTCTAGCATGTCAGCAGTTGATGGCATAAACATTTCCTAATTATGATGTTTACCATGAAGTTAATTTTCTTAATGCTCATCTAGTAATAGTTCTTCTATAATCATATACTTTAGGCTGCGTTTGGTTTGAATCATTTTCCTTTTATTTTCTACAAAAGAGTATTTTCTCATTTCTTGGAAAATGACTTTTAGATATTCTCTAGTTTTCCATAAAATGATATCTCTTTTTCTAGAAAACAGAGGTGGAAAATGCAAACCAAACACCGTTTCTAGAAAATTACATTTTCTCAGAAAATGAAAACGGAAAACGGACAAACCAAACACAGCCTTAGATTCTCAAAACTTTTTAGTATTGGATTGAAGAGGCTTGTGAAAGCTTTGTAATCCAATAAATGTGTCCATCCATGTTCATCGTTTACCACAAGTTGAAGTTTCATTGGAGTATATCAAGGTGAGAAGCAAAGAATCAGAGTAAAAAAATTATATTCTCCTGATAATTTACTTAATAAACCATCTACATTGGCAATGCAAACAATGGCCCTAATGAGGAAAATAATTGAAACATGTGCACTCTCTCCTATATAAGTTTCAGCATTCAGAACAAAAACTCACAGTCATCCATCGGCACCTCATTGCAACATCCCTCACAGTCTTGTCAGGGAGCATAGCTGCTATCTTGACATACTTCAACATATTATGTTCATTAGCATATCTGAAATAAGGAAAGAACATAAATATATGTGACAATGAAAACAAGTAATTACAGACAAGAATTCATATTGAAGATAAGCTTTGTAGAAGAAGAAAACATAATTAAATAGGAAAGTTACATTAGAAAAGTGTTGGAAATTTGATAAATGGAAAATCGGATAGTCCAATCATGTGTAAAGATGTTCATAAGTGATAGCTAAATGGTAGCTCAATTTAAACAAACAAAGATTGTTCTGATAATCAGTAAATGATGCTGCAAATAAATGAGTGAATGAGAAAAAATATCTAGAAGGTCTGAATTATTGAATCAATAGAAACGATAATCAATTACAGTGTGTTCAATAGTGATAAACCAACAAAGACTTAGAATTTGGAGTAGTGCCTTTCCATACCTCATTCCTTTGTGAAGTTGGTAATTCCATTTCGGACAGCTAGAAAACCCAATCATTGGTCGCATTTAACTCGTCCCATTGACATAAAATTTTAACGCGCGATGATATGTTTCAATTAATAACATTTCAATTCAAAATAATAATAATGTAGTATTATAGTACTTAAATTATTGTATTATTAAACAAAAATATATATAAGAAATAAGAAATATTGTACAATAAATATTATCATAATTTGTAACAATTTGAATCTATTTTCAATGGTATCACACTATTGTAATTTAAGCAAATTATATTAAGAAAATAATATAATATTATTAATAAATAATATCATAACAAAATTAATGTTAAATTACTGCTAAATAATTTTATTAGAAGATTGTTAGTAATGTTAAATTATTAAATTTCAATTTAATAACTATATTAATCAAATAATTAATAGAGTAACTACATGATTGCATTTAATCAAATTTTACTAATTGACTAAATTGATTAAGTTACTATTTGACTTTTACTTATTGTTACATTAGGAAAGACGGAGTACATTTTGGAGTACATTTCATCCCAAAATAATTGGTAAATCGATAGAAGAACACCATCACGTTTGTTTATGTTGAACTAGTGGTTAGAAATCATCCTAACTGCACCATGCTCACTAATGCACATCATGATTCATGGGTATGGGTGTAGATCAAATAACATGTTAACTTAAGATAAAGTCAATTCTATCATACAATAACTACCCACATGAGCCTCTAACATATAGATATAATGGACAATGTCCATCTGAGACTAATCAACATGGAACATATTAACTTCTATAGTTACTAATTTACTAGAAATATGTTTAGTTACTATGGACACAACAACAACCAAGCTTTATCTCACTAAGTAGGGTCGGCTATGGATTCTTCTACGTCATTGGCCTCTATACCTTACTATATCATCATTTTTATTTAAATACATTTTATCTTGTTTTGTTATTGTTAACCAAGTCTTTTTTGGTCTTTCTCGTTTAATGTGCACATTATTATAGTTTTAGATCGCCTAACTGGAGTATGTATCTGTACCATCTTAAACGCGTCTCCCGAAATTTTCCCTCAATAGGTACAATCCCGACTTTCTTTCTAATATTTTTATTTCTTATCCTATCTATCATTATATGTCCACACATCCACTTTAACATCCTCATCTCTATAACTCTCATCTTTTGCTCATGTGCTCGAGTCATAACCCAAACATTCAACTCGATATAACATAGCAGGTCTAACTATATTTCCTTTAAGTCTTAGGTACTTTACGATCATAAAAAACACTTGAGACTCTCCTCCATTTCAACCTTCCTATTTGTATTCTATGTAAGTTATTTCTCTCAATTTCTTTATCTTTTTGCAAAAATGATCCTTAATATTTAAACCTTATAGACAACTCGTTAGCTCCTATCATAATAATTGTCTCATTACGTTTAACATTGCTAAACTTAAATTTCATATATTCTGTTTTTACTCTACTAACCTTTTACTTCTAGCATTTCCCGTCAAGTTTAGAGTTTAACATTTATTCTTTCAGATGCCACATCTAACAAAATAATATATGCAAACAACATGCACCATGATATTATATGATGTATTCAGTGAGTTCGTATATGATTAGCTTAAAAATAGTGACTTAGAGTTGATAACCCTATCCTTATGAGAAACGCTTCGGTTAATCGTCGGAAGTCTTCATTTTTGTCACTACATCCTCATACATATCCTTAGTTCAATATATGCTATCTAATACCTCTCTTTTCTAGAATTTTCCATATAATTTTCTTTAGGACTCTATTATAAATTTTTTCTATATCAACAAATACAATGTGTAAGTTGTGCTTCTATTCTCGATATTTTTCAATTAGTTAACTAAAAGATAAGTAGCTTTTATTGTCGACCTTTCAAGCATAAATCCAAATTGATTTTCGGTCACGTGGTCTTCTTCTTTAGTCTTTTTTCTATTATTCTCTCCCAAAGTGTCATAGTATAACTCATTAGTTTACCCTATAGTTTGCAAAATTTTGTACGTCTCCTTTATTCTTATATAAGAGATCTAGATTACTTACCCTTCGCTAATCAAACATTTTTTTCGTTGTCGATATTAAGTTGAATAACTTGGTAAGTCATTCATTACATTGTTTCTCTATGCACTTCTATACCTCTATTGGAACATCATTTGATCCAACTACTATTTCATTTTGCATCTTATTTAAAGCTTGTTCTACTTTTGAAGTTTGGATTCTTCGATAAAAATTTAAATTTCTATAATCATTTGACCTACTTAAATTACTTAAGTTGTTCACGTAAATCTTCATGAAAATATTGATGAAAATACCTCTTCCATCGCTAATAATAAGTTCAATTTCTATGGGCATTTAATTAAATTTTACTATAGCAACTAATGTTAATAATGGAAAAAAAATTTATAGTTTATTAATAAATAATGTCATAATAAACTATATAAAAACCAATACATACTATTGAACTCTTATCTTATATACTGCCAAAAATTAATTTGCAACCTTTTCACTCAAATCACTTGTTCATGCATTTCCAACACACAGCCCCACTACATCATGACAAACAAAAGCTCTATTGTAACTTGAAGACAGCTTTGCTACCCATAGAGTGCCCTTCCACTACTTCCTAATTGCTCCTTTTCCTATTGTTCCTTCTTCTAGAAACCAAGACAAGCTCCTTTGATTCAAGGAGATTTAATCTTCCTAATATGCCTCTTTCTTCTCATTTCAGCCTTCTTTCACCCTTTTTTCCTACCGTTCTCATTATTACAAGAGTTCTAGCTTCTAGAATGGAGTTGGGCAAGATCTTGAATGTTTCATCCCTCTCATGTTGTATTTCATTCCAATTTATCTGATTTCAGTTTTTCTCTTCTCCATGCATGTAGTTAATTCGGCCCTTTATTTTATGTTGATTCTTCGGTTTGCAACAATATGGCTGGTAAATCAAGAACCAAATATGACTCAGCCAATTTGGATTGAGATTGACTAAATTTTTAAACCATGTGTGCAATTAAATATCATATGTGGTATCAACTCATGGATACACCTTTCCTTCAAGTAGAAGGAATAAAGCTTATTAACTAACTATTTGTCATAAAAGCTCATGATGCTAAGAAGGGATCAGTCGTTATATTTATATGCTTATTACTCCCCTCTAAGTGTGGTTGAGAATGCATGATTGGCGCAGACACAACAATAAATTGACGAGTTAATATTATTATCACGGGCAACATTAAAAACATAATCCCTTGCTCTAATTCTATATTAAAGTTGATTGGCTTACCTCATTCTTTGAAACCATGTTTAAGTTGATCAACCAATTATACCTAAAGCTCAGACACTTAGGGAAAGGGTCAGCCAACTTATTTATATCCTTATACATTCAAATCACACAATCAAGACAATTTCTTATAGCATATACAGAGAAAAGCGCAAGCTATTCCTCACCTAACGAGGCCTTGCTTCAACACTTCCAGCTCCTCACAGGACCAACTCACAGAAAATGTTGAACGAAGCTGAAGACCCTGCATCTGATCAAGGACAGTTCCAGGAGAATTACTTGTTGACATCAAGGAAGAAATAATGTTCAACATGCTAGAGTTCCCTGTCGTCATCAATCCTGTCGTTCCATTAACTGCACCTGAAACGTCCACATCACCTGAGATTTGCTCCGTTGCACTGTTTATAGCCCTGGTTAAAAGGAAACTCCGTGCTGATGGCAAAATGATTGCGGGAAAACTCCATAAGGAAAATTTATGCTGTGATCCGCTGCCATCCTCATCACATAAAAAATCTGGAAACGGCAATCCATCAGAAAGAGACTAGTATAAATACGCTGAGCACCAAAATCTCAGCATCTTCTTATCCCTAAACAACAAATAAGTCGAACGCCAGAGCACGAAACATCGGACTTTAGACCAGAAGCATCAAAAGTCCACAATATCATAAACGATTCATATACAAGATTTATCATCTATCCGTTAACAATGGTCGAACAGCTCAATTAACAATTAAATCAAGAAAACAGAATCAAAACTCCAATTCCAAAAGAATATGACGAATCTCATATTCAATCACCTCGAACCTCGGTAAACTGAGTTCAAAAAAGCGATCTTTCCGATTCAAGGAAACCCAAAGAAAACAATCAAACCCAAATCCCGCGTTTACAAACATTCTTGAACAGAAATAGAAACTTTCTGCCAACAAAAACCTAAAACAAAGGAAGACGGGAGCATACCTATCAATCTCCACTCTCCACGACCGGAACAGGTGAGAGTAAAAAATTCAAGCCGCTTCAGTTTTGACCTCCGCGGTGCTCCCCCCTTACTCCAATGACAACGCAAAAGGAGGAAAGAACCAAAGCTGTCCGTTTTTCCCGATATATGGCAAGCAAGAGACCACAACAAAAGGCGGAAGGGGACGCTTAGAGGTCAGCAAGCGGCAGTGGACAAGCGGGCATGGAATTGGATGCGTGCATAGTAATTATTGAGGAGGAGCCTCTTCACTTCTCTCCTTCCTTCACTAATCGCGTGCCATTCGACCTCTATCACCCAACTCTTCTCTCTGCCTCAGTGCCTCTCGCTCGCTCGCTCGCTCGCACTACACTCACACGATTTTGAATCTTCTAGTATACTCGACTCTACTTTTACTCTTCGCACTGCACCAATACTTTTGGGAAAATTACATTTTTACAGGATGGACAGCTGCTTAAGATATGAGCGTTGTTATATTAAAATCTAGAGATCAAATCTAATAAAATTAATACACCCGTTCTTTATGCTACAGTATCCGAGTTAGTAATCTTATGATTGAATCGTCCCCTTTTGCCACCTTTTTCACTGTCTTTTCAAAAAATTAAATTAAATTAAATTGAGTCGTAGATTTCGAATTTTTTTACTCATTGCTCGTTCATCCAAATTCCAATCAACCAACCTCGGACTAAGATGTAACGACAAAATCCTTCCATAATTATTACATAATTAATTAGGTATTTATATATCGGTTATTAGAGCATCCACAGTGGTAGGAACTCTTCGAGAGCTCCTTCGTTGCCACATATACACTGCGTCAAAAGTAAAACACCTTATATATCTCTCCACTATCAAAAAAAAAAAAACCTCTCAACAACTCCTTCATGGGTCTCATAATTTTTCACTATATATTTTATATCTCTCTTCCATATTTTACATTATAGATAATTATTTTTAAAAAAAATTTAAATTCATAAATTACTATAATTGAATAACATTAATAATTAAAAATATTATAGTACATAAAATAAAAATATATATAAATTAAACACATCTACACAGCTCACATCTCTTTTTAATTTTTTCAATCATTTTCTCATGTATATAAAGTTATCCTTTCATCAGCTCACTAGTATCCTTAATAAGAATTTCATAATCCTTATGAAAGATCTCGGCTTTTCGCATAATCATTTTTTATACATGATATACTTTAATATCTTACCATTCTTTGTCGATATTTTGTTACATTGTATCATCCTCTCTGACTTTGGATTTGCCTTTTCTCTTTGCTGCCTTTTGTCCTATTGAACGAATGCGGACCTCAGAATCATCCACATTAATACTCGTATTTGGATTTGATGTAGAAGTGTTCCCCCCTGAATCGAATGTTCTTGCCTTTTTATTAGAGTAACGAGTAACTGATTGTGGAGCATATTTCTCATATTCTCTCAGAACCCTCCATAAATGTATATACTTGAATTTCTTATTTTTGTTATTGACTTTCCACATATTCAGTGCATTTTCCAACACATTCTCATCACTCCAGCCGCTTTGACGATGAGTATAAAAATTATTATAGATTGCAGAAAATTCATTTACCATTGGTGCAAAATAATAGTAATGTGATTTTAGCCGTTGATAGCTTCTCATCAAAGTTCCAGTAGGGCGATGCTTGTTGTAGTAATCGGCTATACATTTCCAAAAAGCTTGATCCTTCTGGTCATTACAAATAACTGCGTTAGTGCTGATAGTTGCTTATGACTTCGCAAGGATCACGTCTTCATCGACAAACCAAAATCTTCATTTCGGATCATCTATCACTTGTTCAACTTCACGCTCTTCTTGGGATGAGTGCAGTTGCTGGAATGGATGACGGCGTCAGAGATTTTTCGTCGCTGATAGATAGGTCGATAGTAGCCCTTTTTGATTCATTCGAAAGCATGAATAATGGTTGAGGAGAAGAAAATACATAATGCAGAGAAGGTTTCCAAAATTGGCTGCTCATGGCTGACTAATCTTCGGATGGATACATATCAAATGAAGTTGGGGTGGCATTACTTGGATTCATCGAAAATTTTGATAACTTTGGGAATTCGAGAAATGAGAAGGATATTGTGGAGCATGTGAAATGCTTTAAAAATTTGGAGGATATTATGTGTGAGAGAAAAAATGAAGATATTGGAGATTAGGAGGAATGCGTGTATTTTGAGAAGATTGATTTTCTTCCGTATTTGAAAATTCAAAAAATATATAAAGAAGTATTGAAATTTTCATCCATCTCGAATGCAAATAGAGAATGAAAGTAAGCAAGAAGAAATTGAGAGGGAGGAGAATGATAAATTGAATAAAAAAAATGAAAGAGTGAGATGTATATGACTTGATTTTTTTTAATATCTAAAAAACTTGTTTATATTCTTTAATTAAATTTTTTTTTAAAAACGGACGAAAGAGCAGCTCCGCACAGGAGGAGCTGCTCCTGTGTCAGAACGGAGGGGACTCCTTGAGAGTTGCCATGGTGGAGAGCACCCATTGCGGGTGCTTTTAACGGACTAAAATATAATGGTAAAATCCTTTCATAATTAATTAGGTATTTATAAATTGATTCTTAACTACGACGCATTGAATGTTGACTGTGAAGCGACGAGTTATTTGTAATTTTGAATTTACCCATAAAATTATTTTAGGAAATGGAATCGCCATCTTCTTGACAATCAATTATAAATTAACTTTATAATTTATCTTTTTTTTTATGTAATCTGATGATGGAAAGTGAGAAAAGGGTGAGCATCATCACCCTTGCTACAACAACTCAACTGCGTTGATTCCACACTCAAGTCTCATCATAGTTATCGTCTAACGATTTTTGTTGTCCTAAATTCTACTTAAATAAATACTAAACTTTTATAGCTGAAATAAGTCATGTCAAACATTCCTTTTCAAAATATGGATTATGTTTAAGCACATGAAAATCTCCCAGGAGCACGGTGCGTATGATGAGATGAGCATGTTAAATATCGGTGATATTTGATATGCTCATGAGAGTTCGATTTCTACACACAGCATATTAAATATCCGTGATATTTGCATCATTTATGATGCTAAACTGTTAGTATTTATGTATACATTCAAATCATAGATTTATTGTTAAATTCGAAACTTTTCTCTCGCTCTGGAAAATTTTCCGAAAAAAGGGTCCTAGGGTTTCTGGGCTCTTAGACGAAATTTTAGAATTCAAATAGTATAATATAAACATTAGGAAGGACTAGAATGTATTAGAACAAATAGTTACAAGGGTTAACACGTAAATAAATTTAAAACCTAAGGGTAGTCTTGCGATTGGACTAAATTTCTGGACTAAAGTGTAAAAATACCATTCTCATACCTCGACTCATTCCTCCCCATTTGGCCGACGCCAGTTCTCGCCGATCGCCCTCACCACTCCAGTCCACTCCTCTTCGCCGAGTTTCCCCGTCGACCACCCTCCCTGCTCTGGATGAAGACCTTTTCCTTGGGCGGCTAGTGCGATCAACAACCTCTTCTACTTCTCGGATTGTGATCACTACACTCGGCTGGTAGGAGAGCAAGGGTTGTAAGCGCTGATGCGCGCGAGACTATCTAAGCCGGAGGTCGGCCATCTCGTCTAGGTAAGCCTGAGTTCGTCGAATCTCGACTTGTCCCCTTTGATCTATTTGATTTGGTGCTCCAAATGGTGATACCAGTTGTATTCTGATCTAGGGATCTCTCCGGTTCTTCCCTGTTGAGATTGGGTGCTCGATCCCTTGGAAAGGATATTGGGTTCATTGGAGAGGGACTGTGTGCGTATCAATTGAGGTATGCTTTCTGATTTGGATTACAGTTGCTGTGATGGGAGTTCAATTTTGTTGAGGGGACCTGTTGAAATTGGTTGTGCGTTGTGGTAGAATTCTGTAGGAATTGAGGGTTGTTCTGTTGAGGTGGAGCTACGATTGCAGTCGACCATCATTGAGGTAAGATTTGGTTGCCATTTTGATTTGGGATGGAAATTCGCAATGAGCTTTGATGAGGAATTTAGATCTGTTTAGTTTAAAGGTCGATCTTGGTTACTGTATTGGGGTGATCATGATGTGACGAGAGCTCTATGAATTGGGATTTTTGTTTCAAAGCTAATCTTGTGTTCTCGAATCTGTCTTGGGGTAGGTTATTCTAGTGTCTCTGATCATGTTGATAGGATTTGGTCTGTTTAGATCTTTGTCGTGAGCTTGCTTCATGTTGTTCTAATTGTTGGGTATGACTTGGCGGGTTTTCCTAGCGAATACTTGGTCGTCCTTGAGAGACCTCTCCATGTCTATGGATTAAAAATTAATCCGAATGGAAACCCGTCTCTCAACGACCATCTCGTCATCGTATCGTTCGGTACGAATTACAACTTGGTCAATCACAAAGATCGTGCCTTGTAATTCTTCTAATCGAACGACCGCGGAAGAGACGACGAGTGGATCGCTGGTTCTTGTGTTTATGGTCGGGGTCCAATTAATTAATTATTCACTATGATACAACATCAAAATAATTAACTGATTTATATGAAATGACGAAGCTAATCCACAAGGCACAATAAGAGCCAAAGGAGGAGATTTATACCTTCCCTTGACCTCGTAGCCTTCTACCTTATGTCCCTCCCCTCCCGGACGTCATGTGGGCGACGAGCTACCGAGAACCGAGATCACCAAGACGCAAACCTTCTTCCTCAAGCTTGGACGAAAACCCTAACACCTCTATAGTGTTGCGCCGGCCACCATCACCATCTTCTTGCTCCCGTCGGCCACCATCACCATCTTCTACCTTATATCCCTCCCCTCCCGGACGTCATGTGGGCGACGAGCTATCGAGAACCGAGATCACCAAGGCGCAAACCTTCTTCCTCAAGCTTGGACGAAAACCCTAACACCTCTATAGTGTTGCGCCGACCACCATCACCATCTTCTTGCTCCCGCCGGCCACCATCATCATGCTCCAATGGATCGCCGACCACAAGAGGTGATGCAAAAGAAGAGGAAGAAGAAGGAGAAGACACTTCTCCAAAGACCAATCCGAACCTCACCCTCCTACCTTCTTTCTTCTCGCCGCCGACGGCTTGCAACTTGGTTGCACCGCCGCCCCACCTCCTCCTCTCCACAACCTGCTGTCGTAGGGTCTAGGGAATAAGAAAGAAAAGGATGATGAGAAGAAGAAGAAGCTGAGATGAGCTTCTTCCTTCCCTTCACCTTGCGCTACTTCCCTTCTTTCCCTTTGCTACCCACCGGCCACAACTTGACCTAGGAGAGAGAGGATAAGAGAAGAGAGAATAGAGAGGCTCTAGGGATTATTTGGATTGATTAATTCTTAGTTTCATGACTCCATGGGATATTTATAGGGCTAAGATAGGGATCAAAAGGAGGAGTTGGATCTTGGCCCACTAATGGATCTAAAACCAATCCATTAATTAAGATCCATTCTACTAAAGGATCTTAATTGAACTTCCTCACCAACCCCCATATTTTCATATAGGCTCCACATATTATGAGTCGTCCATCCCCCCGTGTTTAAGATATCAAATGTCTGTCAATTAATTTAAATTACTGATAAATTAAATTAATTAACTTCTGGATCCTTGATTAGTACCACTCAACCTTATCATCATGTTCGATCAAATCCACCTACAGGGTTCAACATGATGAACCTTGTGAGCTCATCAAGGGGCATCATCATCCCGACTCACCAGGACACGAATTCCGTCAATAATCAACAGCACACCATATAATTAATATTAATTCCCAACTTATCGGGCCTATCGATCTAATAGAATAGATCTCGCCCATTGGTAAATCAAAGAAATAATAATTAATAATATGTGTGTCCGTTATTATATCAGGATTTAGGGATCGTACTCCATAATAAAATCTGAGGTCCTATCCAATTATCAAGCCAGTACAAATTGGATGACCTCTGGTTTTGGACCTGCTCAATGTACTCAAAGCACACTAGTGTAATTCTATGGTCAAGACCAACCACACCTAATTACACTATAATCATCCCGATGGTTTGTCCAATTCCATCTCGGCTGTGAGCCTCTACTTATACTAAGCAAGGAATTGATAACATGATCTTTCGTGTGATACCACACATCATGTTATTTACAATGCAAAGTAAAGAACATTTATGCATGTACTAATATAAACAAGCACCTAGTATTGTTGTGATTCTCTTTTCAAAATAAAATTGATCTTATATATAAAAGAGCAAATCTTTTAGTATACACATCTATCACTAATTTGGATGATTGATTTGGTATCTTGTTGTATATTACCTTAGACTTGTTAGGTGGTAGTGGAACCTTGTGAGCTTGTAAAACTCATGATCGTGGGATGTTAAGGCTAGGATGGTGTTTATTTGGATTTAGTATGTTTACTGATCCGGTTAAATTGATGGTAGCATGCCTGATTGGGTTAAATGTATGCTGACCCTAAATTTGAAACCTAATCCTAATAAATTGACTTGATTAGGTGTAAACATTTAATTAGGATTAATTAAATGAATGAGAAAACTAGGGGTAATCCTAGTTAACTAGGTAGCTCGTTTAGCTATATAATACATGTTATTGTAGCTAAACATTATGCTATTGATACAGAACACTGAGTTGTTACGGATTATTCAGACGGGTGGTTCTCATTTGATAAAGACCTCTTTCATTTAGAGGCGGGTACTTCTTGCTTGTATCAGTAGTTCCACTTTATCTTCTATGTATGACTATTTGGTTATTATTGCAGTAGGCTGATATTTACCTTAATCTGCTACCGTTTTGCTATCCTGCTTGATACTTATGTTTGACCTTGGATATGATCTAAATTTCCTTTTTATATAGTCTCGTATTTTTTTTTGTTATCGAATTCTGTATAGCATTGGTATGTGCATGAGTATGTGGATATAGCACAGCTCACCATTGTGTGGTTGCATTTACTGATTCTAGTCATACTTGCATGAATGTCTAGATATAGGATAATTGGCTTATGATGTATTTTTACGACCTGTACATATTAGGTTGTGTTATGTGTCGATAACCTGGTAGGGGTTGCATGTGATAGAGTCATGCACCATACTTGCACTATTGCATGTCACCGATCAGCGACTCCCTTGTGATTGAGCCTATCGTCTTCTGGCACATGATATGCACATACGACCACTCATGGGTTAGTGGATACCGTTGGGTGTGTGCATTTGCTCTGTATTGCTCCGCTCGACCCCTCATGGGTAGTGGTTTCGGAGCGTGGTGACAGACAGGGATCCCTTCTCTTCCCATAGACCAGAGAAGATGAGAGAGATATCTCCCCTATATATACATGGGGCGAAGTGTTTACTCCACCAGCATCTTGTCCACTCGGTCACTCAGGAGCAGTGATGGCAGAGTGTGGATAGTGTCACAACTCTACCCGCTTGGCCGACACATTATCGCATGTCTCAGTGACTTGACTGGTGTTAGGGGGTGACCATGACATTGCATCATGTGCATATGATGCATTTGTGCATTTGATTGTGTTTGTTACATCTATTTGCTGCACTTGTTTGACATGCACATACAGGATATATTTTTGTGTGGTTTAATGACCCTGCACTAGCTCGTATGGTACGAGTCCTATTATGATCATGATAGATTGATTTATAGTATGTACAATCTTTTATTATTGCAGTTATGCATACTTCTGAAATTATTGTTGATACTGTATCCTGTTGTATCTGTATAGCTTATTTAGATATTTTTTTTGTCATGCATATCTTTCTAAACACCCGCAGAGTCCATTTGGACTCAGCATCCGTCACTATGTTTTGTTTTCAGGTTGATAGCTCGTCGGAGGAGCCCAGTTGTCGGTCCTAATCCCTACGACTCCGCTGTTGGGTGCTTCCGATGGTTTTGTTTTCGTTTTATCACATTCTTTATGCGTTGTGTTCATTTTTATATATCGTGGATTTGTATTCGCAATCAATTTGTACGGTATTGTATTTTTGAGTCATTTGTTGGACATTGCGTTGTGATTTTGCTGCGTTCCTACCCCGAGGGCAGCCATAGGTGAGTTTTATACTTTTAGAATTGTGGTGTTTCACTTTTCTTACACTATATATATCTGTTTTGTAACCTGAGACCAATATATCTACGTGTGTTTGTGTGTATGTGTAAATTGTCCGCTAGACAGGGGAGATGTTGTCCGATTTTATATTGGATCAGTGGCTTCGTTGGTCTTGGGGCATGACAATTTATTGACGCAATGAAAAATTACGAATCTATTAATTTACACATAAATATATATCAAAAATGATCTTCTAACTTATTAATTCAAAAAAAATACCAAGATATAGACACCTAAAAACTTCACAAAAAGAATATCAAGATATAGACATTCAAAAGCTGCACAAACCTTTGAAGAAAAATACGGTGTGACCGAATTATTATTGATAAAAAAAACTCTTTAAAATAATTAAACACGACGCTCGTTTATATAAACTCAAATCCTAACCTATTAGAGACAAAAAAATACTCCTAAGTTCTAAATTTGAATAATAATAAAAATAATAACAAAAAGATAAAAATATTTAGAGCCAAAACAACTTTCAATTGATTAGTAGACTATCTTGCGGTTCATTCTAAATCTTAAACTAGACTTTATCAGTTTATTGTTTCGTATAATTTACCCATTGACCTATCTATGAGATCGGTAAATTAATTAATCCAATAATAAAAATTAGATATATGATTTAAAAAAATGTTAAAGGCGTACAACAAGATAATGACTTGATCTTATCAACTCATGTAAATTAAATTAATAAATTATATGTCCTATTTCCCCAATTCAAATGCATGTCTTATTTTAAATATTATTAGTCAATGCTTCAAGCTATAAGTTTTTTTTTGGGTTGTTAATGTTAGTAGGTCTTCCTCTATATTAAGGTTAGTTGTTGTAATAAGAACCTCCTTTGGTGGAGAACAATTCACTTAAATGGTCGGGTTCAATCATATTATTTTGTTGCGTTTAAAAATATATATAAGTTATGTTTAACGTATGTTTTCAGCTTACATATCAAATGTGTAAAGATTTGGCATAGTTCATATAAATGATTAACGAAATTTTTTTAACCTCGGATGATCGATCCGATCCCACGGAATTTTTCCACTGGCTGCCAGGGTAAATAGGAAAGTACTCGCAGCGGGCAATCTAGAAGCCCAGCGTCCCAGGATTCACGCCACATTTGGAGGAAATATTCATACAAAATACGTCATAACTGGGCATAATTCATATAAAAAAAACCTGACAAATTAAGCTAGTATCTGCCCCTCCATGTCCTAGCCACGACATCTGTGTTGGTACAATCGACCCAAGTTTGATCGGGTAGATCATGAATTTTGATGCGTGTGTCAAAATGATTAAGTTAGGTTTTCATATTAGTTTGATGTGTGTGTTTGAGTCTTGCAGGACTGGTGAACCACACATGAGGAACAACGGAGTGAAGCATCTGAGGGGCGAGAGTTGAAGGAAATCGACCCAAGTTTGATCGGGTAGATCATGAATTTTGATGCGTGTGTCAAAATGATTAAGTTAGGTTTTCATATTGGTTTGATGTGTGTGTTTGAGTCTTGCAGGACTGGTGAACCACACATGAGGAACAACGGAGTGAAGCATCTGAGGGGCGAGAGTTGAAGGAAGAGGACTTCAAAGGGTGAGCCGAAGAAGTAGAATTCAAAGGCATACGCGAAGGATGGCATGGAGACAAGCCACGGGCTTGTGTGCGCATTCGAGGGACGAGAGCCAAAGGAAGAGAACTTCAAGGGGCAAGCCGAGGAAGTGGACTTCAAGGCATACGCGAAGGATGGACTCCGGAGAGGTTGAGAGTGAGTTTGTAAACTGGGCAGTCGACTGGCAGCATTGAGGGTGAACTATAGCAGTCGACTGGTAAGGGAACCGGTCGACTGATCTTTCTATAATGTTAAACAACGTGTAGCAGTCGACTAGTCTAGGAACCATTCAACTGGTCTGTTCGAAATCCAGTCGTTAGCTGGACACCAATCCAGTCGACTAATCCTAGTGGCAGTCGACTGGTGTCTGAACTGAGCTGTTTTGTTAACAGCTCTCTCCTCTATTTAAAGAGGAGCTTGAGTCTTGAGAAGGGTTAGTTGTTCCATTGTGAAACATCCTTGCTCAAGTGCTCAAGCTTCCAAGTTCACTCTCGTCCTCCTAACCCTAGCTTTCATCTTGTAAAGAGGAAGAGAAGATTGTGAGAGGTTCTTCTCCACCAAGAAGAAAAAATTCTAGCCGGAGATTGCCGGGGATTGATCCATCGAAGGATCAAGGGTTCGTCCACCTCAAGGACACGCCATGGAGTAGGAGCAAGTTATCTCCAAACCACGTAAACGGTAACGTGTTAGCATTGTGTCTACTTCCTTAGTTTGTATTTCCGCTTACATTAACATTTGTAGGAAGAGATAGAATTCGGATGACCAAGCTATTCACCCCCCCTCTAGCCGGTCCATCAGTCCCGACAATTTGGACTAGTAGACCCCATAATTTATCTCCTTCGTATTGGACCTGGGACGGATTGGCGGGGGCGTCAAGGGTGAGTGAATCACCTTTTACTATCTTATATACTGGTTGGCTCAATAGAGTCAATTTGGTTTGATTCCTACTCAATTGCCAAGGGGCTTAGAATGAAGATAAGCTTGGAGGCGAGAGGAGAAAGATGACATAGAGACAAACTCGAGAAGATAGCAAAGATTGCAGAATCCAAGGGATATGAGGCATGGTGAGGTGCTATGCCATGCATGGCAGTGCTCAGCCGTCGCCTAGCAATGCTTTTCTGCCGCCAAGTAGTGAAACATTTCTAAAAAGATCATGCCATAACTATTAGGTTACAGTTAACGAATTTATATTACTCAAAAGTGCTCTAGGCAAAGGTAATTTATTTCGTGATTAAAGTTATATTTAGATTGTAAGTAAGGTTCTTCAATATAGATTGGGTTGACTCTCCTATAAATAGACCTATGCCTAGTAGTTGTGTCCTCTAAGAAAGTAACCTAATATGCTAAAAAAGCTAGAAGCAAAATAGAGGTGGCAAGATCAAATGTAGAGGCGCAACATAGAGTCATGATCTTAGCACCATGTCAACTTATTTAGGTTAAGTATATGATTCCCGAGATAGAATACACCTCAAAAGAGTAAAAAAAGAAGAAAAAAAAGTTTTATGGCGGCAATTAAGTACAATGCATATGACGTCAAATTTGTATTTTATTAAAGGACAAAACAAATAGAGATTGATTGCCACTTTAGTAAGAGAAAATGCAATCTAATGGCGTCATCAATTCTTTAGTTAGTTTTAACAACTATTAGTTGATTTGTTGACAAATCACTAAGGGGATTTAGATATGAATATGTAACAAAATGAGTTTCTATATATACTCAAACCAACTTAAGGGAGAGTGTTGTGGTCTATTTGAAATTATGTAAATTACAGAGGTGTTTATATAATATTTTATAAACATTGATAACATATATTATATATGTAGATAGTAGAGGCTATCAAGGTCTTCCTAAGGAGGAATAATTTTCCTATGATAAAAATGTACCAGAAAGATTATGAGTATAAAATATTAAGCATGATGATAATACTTGTAAACATCAAATGTTATCACAATAAAATAACAAGTTTGAACCTTCATCTTTGCAGTACAAGCTGGTTAAGTATTTTATCTTGAGTACCCAACGAAGAGAGAATACGTAGTGAATGGTTAGCAGTATGTCAAATAAAACATCGGTCAACCATAGAAATATTGAACACCATAACTGCTCAAAATTATAATGCATATCAAAATTAAGAAGTCGAGATACACTCAGTTGATTCAGAAAACAATCCACATCACAATTTATTTGTAGATGTTTAAAGCTACTTACCAGCAAATAGATTATGTAGAGATGTCAAGTAATAAAGAGGTTGATGTGTCAATGGAGTCTAGTGATGAAAATTTACAAAATGTTAATTTACTTGAGTTAGAAAGACATCATATGATTAAAAATTAGTAAAAATGTCATGGAATATTATATGGATTTTTTTTTCATCTCCCTAGTTGGAAGATATTATTATTTCAAATGTGCATGTCTTATACTATTATGTTGCATATATAATCATAGTGTCAGGACATAGAGCACATGATGACGAGATTGTTTTGAGGGTTGTTGGAGACCGATAAGTATTTATGTATTTAGTAATTATTCCAGTACTTAATCTTCTTTTTATTTAACACATATCTCATAGATGATATTTTTCATGCAGCTTTGTCCTAGATGGCCATCAGATTGCAGCTTACATATCCAAGAGATTTAAAGAACGATATATTATCCTCATCTGATACTACATGGAGGCTTGTGGACCTAGACAAAAGGGATTTCTATTATGGTGAATTTTTGGGAAGTATTTTGAATATAATACATATTTTACAGTTTAAAATTAACATGATACTAATTCTCAAAATCTGTTGTTGTAGAAGAGGTATGTTTGGGAGAAGGGTCATGAGTCTGCTTTTTTTAAATGGAACAACTACTGCTCTAAACTGTACATGAACATATTATACAAGTGGAGACAAGGGGATACCAAGTCATCCAAGGTCCCTGATACAGTTTGGGAGGCTTGGAGAGACATTTGGGCTACCTAGTATTAGCAATCCAATTCAGCGATTACTCGAGACAATCGCAATTTAAAGTCTGCTGGGCTGAGTAACGGATTCACAAAACATATTGCTTGATCCCGTTCTTTCGTGGAGCATGTCTTATACTTAGTAAGTTTAAAATAGAGTTATATAAAAATTTCTTACATATATTTTTTTATATTAGTTTTAATGTACTTACATTCTTTATGGGCAGACTGCTAAATTACAAAGACCTGTCACTTGTTGGGAGGTATTTAACAAGACCCATAAAAAGAAAGATGTGTCATTTGTCGATCATCGTTCCTTAGCGTAAGACTATTAACTTCTGTGAATATATTTGTAGACTTTATGTGGAGATTAATAAAATCATTATTTTGAAATAGAAGTAATGTTCACTAGAGTTGTAGAAGCATCTCAGCCTGGTGTAAAGAGAGAGGGTTCAAAATCTCTTTCCACCGATCAGGTTAATGATATTTATTATGATATCGTTGCTAGAAGGAAGAAGACTCCCTTTATGAGATTGACTCTCTTGCCAAAGTTGTCTTTGACTGGATAAGGACTCCAAGGATTAGGAGTTATCCTAGTTGTTGGTTCAGAGATTATTTGCTCCTACTCCACGAAGTGTCCTTGAGGTGGATGATCCCTTCCGTCGGTTGATTAATCCCTAACAATCTCCGGCTAGAGCTCACTCCTTTTCGGTGGAGTGCAACCTCTCACAGTGTCCTCTTCCTCTTTACAAGATGCAAGTTAGAGTTTGAGGAAGATAGTAGGCTTTGGAAGCTTTGGACATGAAACAAGAAGGTTTACAATCACACTTTTATAACCTCTTCATGCCCCAAAGCTTCCCATTTAATAGAGGACATAGTTGTTAATAAAACAACTCAGTCTCGACACCAGTCGACTGGTTTCAACCCCAATCGACTGATACGCAACCAACGGCTATATTTCAAACAGTAGTCGACTGCCATCTGGGCCAGTTGACTTGTCCCTATTACTTGAAATCCACAGAAAGATCAGTCGACTAGTCTCCTTACCAGTCAACTGCTCTCAATACACACTTACACTCATCCTCTCCGAAGTTACCCTTTGAAACCCTCTTCCTTTGGCTCTTGTCCCTTGGATGCATACAAGCTCACGACTTATCCTTATGTCATCCTTCGCTTATGCCTTGAAGTCTGCTTCCCTTGGCTCCACTTCGTTGCTCCTTGTCCGACGGTCCTTCGGATGCACCATCCTTCACCGACTCAAGGACCCGAGCACCAAGATGAGATCTCCCACACTTGGTCGCGTCAAGCTTCTCATGTGTGTTCCACCAAGTTCTGCATGACTCAAACACACATCAAATCAATATGAAATCCTAACTTAAACTTATTGACACACACATTCAAACTTATGATTGTACTGATCAAACTTAGGTCGATTGCACCAACACTAGTTCCTCCTCCTCATCTAGTGACGTACAAGCATTGTGGGAGGAAAATAAGGATTTGTGGACTCAACTCTCATTATGATGGTTGAGAGGGACGCAGAGGCAAGGGAGTTGCACGAGCGGCGAGCTCAAACGGAGGAGATAATTCACCTAGGTAGGCATTTGCAGTAGCAACATTCACTCTGAATTCACAAATGTCGCACTCGCATCATTTGGAGTCCCAGGAGACCAAGGATCTCGATCATTCCCCTACTAAGTACATCATTTTGAGGTATCTTATCCTTTATCTTAGCTTTAAATTTTAATCCGTGTTTCAGTCAAAAATATTGCTACTACTTTTTTTAAAAAAATTATATGCATCTTTAATTATATTATAATTTTTCATCATTTGTTGCATATTTCTATCATCATATCTATATATCCAAGACCAGTTATCTTTTGTATTTTAACCTCAAAATCTATTATTGTATTCATAACTTATCGTATCTTATTTCTTATAAGATTGAAGTTTATTTTGTATTAATTTTTCATTCGGATGTCTTGTATTATTGATATAAACTTTGTGCCTAAATTTTGAATGTACTATACACTTATCTGCATATGCCTGTTTTATAGATAGACATTTTTTTCTTCATATATTTTTAAGAAACAACAGCATTTGAATAACTTCTAATTACCTATGGCTTTGTACTCAAGGAAGAAGACAAAGATTAAGATAAGGTTGTAGATCAGATGACTTTAAGAAAAACAAAATGATTTTTTTTTTGACAACAACTATTTTGTCACGTTCTAAAAAAGACAAAACGATATTTTAAATGAAACACTAAATTTTAACCTCAATGAATTGAAAGGTCGGCGCCGACACTGCTCATTTGGCTTTATTGTGGTTGTTGGCAAAAATCCAAGGCTGTACAACGTGCTTTGCAGCAGTCCGGCAACCGAGTGAGCCCGCCCATGACGCAATTGGATGACTTACGTGTCGACTCGGCAGGTCATCCACGTCGAAAACCGTCATTTTCACCGGATCCACGTAGGACAGATTTTCTATCCCACTTTACTATCTATCCTGCCTGTCTCACTCGCTGACGACGGCCGACGAATCATCTAATCGTCGATCGAACATCACCGACGGCCTTCGACCGCCACCCCGAATAAAACTATACCCTAGGGGTATGGTGAATTCGTCGGGATCATCGTAATTGTAATCTTGTCGGATTCACTGTCGAATTCGACGAGATTGTAATTGCGATGATTCCAATCAGTTCATCGTTCATTTAGAATATCATTTAATTCGGGACGACGATTAAAAATTATCGATGAAACCCGATCGATGATAAGATGATTCGTCGACCGTCACAAAAGTAAGACAGATAAGATAGGGATCCTCTAGGATTCTGTTTGGAATCCACGAGGAGCAAACCAGTGCTAGACGTTGATTGCCTTAGAGAGCGGTGGACAGTGGGTTGAGAACGCGAGCCGTAAATGATATCGAACGATTGACTAAATGTGAATAAAATAGAACACGTGGTCCCAAGCCAGTGTTTCAGTGGTCCCAGCACTGAATCAGAAACGTTCATCTTTATTGGACTTACGTGAGTTCCTCGTAATATTACGTAAAGGTGTACCGGTCAATATTTCAATGGTATACGAAACAAAATTCAATTATAAATTAAAATGTAAAAAAAAAAAATTGGCGATTTCATCAATACCAACTACTTTATTCCTTCCAAAAAAATAAATATTGATTATAAAAAATATATTCAACACATATCAAGTGAAGATTAATTAACTTTTTTACATTTACGAACTATGCACTATTACACAAACTATCAATACATGTCTTGGACTGTATGAGACTTTTCAAAGACATTAGGTATTATCCTAACTCATGTTTTTAATAAAAAAACTTTTGTCATAAAATCAATAGCTTCTCTTGGACCCTAAAGAAAAAAAAAAATCAGTAGCTAACAGAGAATGAGCCGCCCTCTCAAAATCAGTAGATCGATTCAAATACTGCGCATTTCAATACAAGGATTTCTCTATAAATACAACCCAAGACTAGCAAGATATGGCTATAGAAGTGAGAAAGAGCAAGTGTGTGTGCAAGTGAGTGTTTGTGTGCAAGAGTTCCTTCTGTAATTTTTTCTTTCTGTAATTTCCAACTGCAAGAGTTCCTTCTGTAAGGTTCTTTCTGTAATTTCTTATGTGTAATTTCCTAAGAAGTTATAATCAATGTAGTTTTATTTATGGCAGCTTTAACAACTTTTCTAGGTCAAAGAAAGGCTCTGTCTTTTCTTAATTCCAATTTTCTATATCTCTCTCAGTCCTTATCCAAGTAACCCTATTATGAACGATAACTATATAAGGAAAGATAGTATTCTGACCATATAAGACTTGTGTTGTTTAAGTAGGTAAGAAAGGTGAGCAACCTAGGCTTGAAAGTAGTCGAGACTAAGGTTCAACTGTTTGATCCTTTATATGTGAGGCTCACTGAAATAAGGAAATACAAGAGGAGCGAATTTGACATCTTTTTCTCTAGCCTAGCTCCTTTAAAAATTTTCAAACATGCATAAAAATTCCCTTCAAAATTAAAAAAAATTCTCTTACACCCACAAAAACATTAGAGCCCTAAGATCCTTTGGACCAATATACAATGCATGACTTCTAGTTCTATTTCAAAACTTTAAAAAACTAGACTTTTTAGATTTAGCTTTCCAATCCCCAGCTAGAAAAATTATTATTTTAGATCAACATAAACATAATTGTTATGTTAGATCTAGGACATATAATCACTGTTTACATAATGATAATCTGCACTTAAATATTGCCATAGATATACTCCTTAGTTTAGGAACTTCCCTAGTATCCCAACAATGACAGACTAATCACATATTGGAATAAGTGTCCAATAACTTATTTTAATAAGCTCAGATAATATCCCTACTATGAAAGAGTTTTTTAGAGAGTATTTGGTTTGCTCTGTTTTCTATTTTCATTTCATTTGATTTACTTTATTTTTTATTTTCATTTTCCAAAAAACGGGGGTATTTGATTTGCTCCATTTTCTATTTTTATTTTCCAGAAAACCGCATATTTTCATTTTTCAAAAAATCGCATATTCTCGTTTTCCAGAAAATGACTTTCTTTCATTTTCTAGTTTTTTAGAAAACACTATATCTTTTTCTGGAAAACAAGGCTGGAAAATACAAACCAAACACGTTTTCCAGAAAATCGCATTTTCTACATAAAATGAAAATAAAAAACAAGTCTACCAAACATCCTTTTCTGAAAAATGACTTTATTTCATTCTCTAGTTTTTCAGAAAACACTATATCTTTTTCATGAAAAAAAAGACTGAAAAATACAAATCAAACATATTTTTCAAAAAATCACATTTTTTACGAAAAATAAAAATGAAAAACAAACAAACCAAAAGTCATTTTTTTATTTTCTAGAAAATGATTTTATTTCATTCTCTAGTTTTCTAGAAAACACTATATCTTTTTTTAAAAAATAAGCCTGAAAAATACAAACTAAACACGTTTTCTGAAAAATCATATTTTTTTATAAAAAATAAAAATGAAAAACAAACATACCAAATACAGCCTTGGCTTTTCTAAACTTATTAAAGAAAACAAATCTAAATTTTTTAACTTGGATCTAAAATGATTTTACGTCAAAATACAGAATTAATTGTAACAAATAAAACTCAGATATAACGAAAACTAAAACTTCTACATACTATACTTGAGGCAATCAAGTATAAATAAACAAATTAAACTTCGAAAACACATATTACTAAGAAGCTTTAGATTATTCCAAATAAACTCTAAGACTAAGAAAAACGGATATTGTAATATTGAATTAACTAGCAAAAGAGACCAAGTTTTGGTCTAACAAAAGAATACCATACTAGCCCTATGAAATTTTTTACACTACATAACAACGGGAAAAGGAGACCAAGTTTTGTTCCATCAAAATACCATACTACCCCTATTAACTTCTTTACAATATAGAACAAAACTATTAGAAAATAGATCGTTAATCTTAGAAAAACATTTGCAAAGAAACATCGAAATAACTTATTGGAACTTATTGGAAAATAGTCTTGGAAAATCTCAACAAAGACTTAAATAAGTTATCTCTTGGAAAAAATATATCTACACAATTGTTAAGTATTTGTAAGTTTTTAATTTATAATTGAAGACAATCAAATGAATCACACAAAGACTCCGACTAAATTGTTTATAGGTCGTTCACAAACAGTGAGAAGACGACAAACAAAATCAAATACTACTTCTTGATTAGATAATATCATAATCAAACGAAATAGTATTTCTAATCATAGATTAGAGGAACTAATAGACATTCATCAAGATTTAAATAACTTTTCAAAAGAACGGTGAATACACTTAATACTATGAAACTATACAGCCAGTGAATACACTTAACTTCTCTACTTCAGTCTCTAAACACCATTAAACAGAAGCTCTACACCTTCATCAGATGGAGAGGAAAAGAACAACTTAATTTAATGATTGAAGCATTAACCAGAGTTTTGTTAAATAGAAGATACAATTATATACATTTAGGATTAATTATATTTGGCTTTAAAGGACACACTAGAACCCTAATAGGAGGAAAAGTTCTATTGGTCCTCTGTGACTCTCGTCTCTATGATAAAGACAAAGATACATGTCCAAACTAAAGGTTATGGTCAGTTTCAGGATAACAATATTCAACTAGATATTATATTTTTGGGAAAAATAATGAACCATATTCACAATCATTTTAAAATCATAGTCACTAATATGATTAAAGCACTTACTTCAAAAGATATATATTTGATTTACCTTTCCGAGAGATGGATTGACGAGGGCACTAGATGAGCAAATTATCTTTTGTCACCTATGACACCTTATTCACCTCATGCAACCTTCTTTAATTTCCGAGAGATGGATTGGCGAGAGCACTGGATGAGCAAATCATCTTTTGCCACCTATGACACCTTATTCACCTCATGCAACCTTCTTTGGATTGGCGAGGGCGTTTGATTTGCTCCATTTTCTATTTTCATTTTTCAGAAAATAGTAATTTCTTATTTTCTAGAAAATGACTTTCTTTCATTCTCTAGTTTTCCAGAATACGCTATATTTTTTCTGAAAAACAAGGTTGGAAAATGTAAATCAAACACGTTTTTCAGAAAATCACATTTTCTACAAAAAAAAAAAATAATAATAATAATGAAAAATAAGTCTACCAAACGCCTCCTAAATTTTTTAAACTCGTATGTAATCCTTATATGTAATGTAATGCATCCTGAGTGAAATTAATTTAAATCCTCATTATTTTAGAAGCGCTTTTTATTTCTTATTATCAATCATAGCCCGTGTCACCCGCATGAATCACTGATGTGCCAGCACACATTCAAGTGAATGATTTTCCATCGATCAAAATTAAACACAACGAACTGAACTATGTATCAGACTCCATATAATTATCCTACATCAACAGATAACATACATATTTTTATTTTTTAAAAAATAAATCAAATGTTACATTGAAATTTATCAAATATAGTAAAGATAGTTTAATATAATATATCGTGAAACTTTATTCTAACTTAAAGCTGACTACCAACGCTTGGGAATAGAAATAATAAAGAAGAACTCCGACCTATGATAAAATTTATACACATCTATTAAATTAAATCTGCAATCATCACATTAAAATAAGAAAATAAGTTTAATATAAAAGAAAGAATAGTATTCCGGAAGGAATCGACGTCGATGGCCAGTCATCGAGGTTCAGCCCAGGCAGATGTTGACGGGAGGAGAGGAACTCTGCCCCCTGTGAGATCAACACGAGCGTTAGGGGAACACGTCGGAGTTTGTCCCGCGGAGCCCACTACGACGCTCAAGTCAGTGCCTCGATGGATCAGAATAGAAGGCAGAAAAATGTGTAAGTAGTAGAGAGTGCGTAACCCCCTTACCGGAGCGGTTGGACTACCTTTTATACCTGTGACGGCTGCCTTGGCGCGTCCCCATATCGATGCCACGTCCCCCCCTTTGGCGGTTACTGGATAGCCCTTAAAATGGTCCACGCCGTCATTACGTGTTTCGACCCGTTGCGATATTTATGGGTCATGATGACTCCGCGATAGCAGGGATGCTTATCTGTAGATCCACGATGGAAGGGGGACCGTTGCTTAAGGTCGAAGGTAGCTTAGGCTTCACTTCCCCGAGGTGATCTCGGGGTCTTTTGGCCCGGGCGATCAAGGGTGCACAACTTCCCCGAGGTGGTCTCGGGACCCGACGTCCCGGGGTCATCCCGAGAGGGGTTTTCTGATCCAATCTTTCAGGGCGTGTTTACCGCTGGAGGGGCCCTGGAGGCTCCTTTTCCCGAGAGTGCCTCGAGAACTCTGAAAGGAGAGTCGATCAGACTTTTCACGTTTTGCCACGTAACTTCTTTATCCCACGCGCCCGTCACGGGCTACTCAACCCCATCACAAGTCCCTCCCTTCAAGTCTGATCGAAGGAAGTGTGGCTGACTGATCGGACTAGTGTGGTGGTGAAGAAGCTATATCCCGGGGGGTCCTTGCACCCGTTACTGCTCCCTTAGTAGTTATACGGGGTCCTAGGATTGTAGAGGTTGCCCCGGGTCCCTATGGACCCTTTTCGGTTTTGTCCTTCCCGAAAGACTTCTATGGCTTTCGAGGTATCGTCATGATACCTGTCTCTCAGTTATAAAGGCGCAGGCGCTCTTTGATGGCGACAAGGTCCTTCCGCGAATGCCCCATCGCCACGTGCTTCAACGACCCTCTTCACGACCTCTTACTGACGTGTGCCGCTGTAGCTGGCTCACGTCATGCGACTGTCTCTAGCACAGTCCCGATATGACAGTTTTTTGCTTTCCACGTGTTTCTTCCCTATTGCGTTCGCGTAGGCGACATCCTCGGTATAAGAAGGGAGGGCGAGGTCGTTCGGCCAACTTCTGACTTCGTGGCTGAGTGCATCTCGTCTCCCTCTTCTTCTGAAAGGACTCTTCTGAACGTAAGTAGTTTGTCTTTTCCTTGTCTTTTCCCTTAAGAATCATAGAAGGTTACCGGGCGGAGTGGCACGTGTCTGCCTCTTCGAGAGTGAGACCGGAGGCTCTGCAGACGGTCATTGAGGCCTACGACATCCCGGCTGAGATGACGGTGGTTATCTCCAGGGTAGACCAGACGCTAGTGGAGCCTCCCGCAGGCTTTTCTACCTTCTTCTTGGGGCAAGTAGAGTCAGGGCTCCATTTTCCCATCCCCCCCTTTCTTCATGAATATAGCCTCCTATTTCGATATCCCCCTTCACCAGATGACTCCCAATGCCTTTGCTCAGATGGGGGGCGTACATTGTCTTCAAGCTCTTCGACATCCCATTGACTCCTCTTCTCTTTCATTATTTCTTCATCCCGATCGGCTCCCGAGTGGTCTTTAGGTTTTCGGCGCGTCCGGGCCATAGGTTTTTAGGAGGGTTCCCTTCCTCACACAAAGCGTGGAAGGAGAAGTTTTTCTTCATCCAACTGTCTGTGTTGCCCTTTAGTCCTCTTCGTTGGATAGAGGCTCTACCGCGTCATCCCTCTCTAGGGGGGTTTCTCCAGAGTCCTGCGTACCAGCGCGCTAGGAACGTACTCTCTGACATGGAGTTCAGTGGTCCTGGGCTGGTGCAGAGTGAGGAGCTCATGTACCGGGCGAGCCTTAGCCCCAAAGTGACCTGAATCAGCCCCAGCCTCGGTATGTTCGCCTTTTTCATCAATGTCCGTTAGTTCTAACTGATATTTCCTTGTCTGGCTATTGCAAAGGAAGTCATGTTCTCCAAGGTGATGGGTCGACTTATCAAGTGGGAGGAGGCCAACAAGGAGGCGTTGACTCCTCTCCCGGTTTTTCCAGATGCAGCCCCTGTGCCTGCCGAGTCCTCGGAGGGGACCGCTGAATCGTCCCACGAGCCTACTTCGCCCGGAAGGGCAGAGGCTACTGTTGCATCCCCGCTTGTAGCGAACCAAGGGCTGTCTGAACCGTCGGTTGACCCTCAGGCGGGTCCTCATTCGGGGGGTAACTCTACCCCGGTTGTTGTTCATCCAGAGGGGCTCAATGAGGGGTCCTCCCCCCTACTGCTCCCCAACAGTCCAATTCGCTGGTCGGCAGAAGAGGCGAATTCGGGAGGGCTCGAGCCCCAGATGGAAAAGGCTGCACTCTGATGACTTTAGCCCTCTTCCTTCCACCGTTGAGGCGGATGTTTCTCCTTCTGAGGGTGAGGAATCCGTTCTTGTATATTCCCCCGTTCCGCCGGCCGCAGTTCCAGAAGCGGGCGACCCGACCCCTGGCTCTCCCTTAATTGACCTGGCCGAGGCTCCGAAGGGTAAGGAGGTATTGCGCTCCCAATACCGGATGAAGCTCGACCGCATTCAAAAGAGGTTGGATGCGGCATTGGAGGCATCCATGCAATCTTTCCCCCCAGTGCAGTTTAAGGAGGTTCCTGCCGAGGGGCTTTCATCCGAGGGGACTTCTAGCTCTGAAGAGGGCGACTCCGGCCCTCTTGCCAGCCTCCTGAAGCTCCTGCGGTCCAACTACTTCCTGCACGTAGGGGCTCGTCGCCTTCTGAGGGTCAGGCCGGCCTCTCGAGGTCTCAAGGAGGAGAGGTTGTACGTGTCTCTGCGGGACCTCTGACCAACCTCCGTGAGACCCTTCTGAAGGTGTGTGCTACTGTTACATAGGATGTGTTCTGGTAGGTTCTATAACTCCTTGGCCAACAGAGCATTCAGCAGCTTGTTCCGGAAAGAATCGACGTCGATGGCCAGCCACCGAGGTTCAGCCCACGCGGATGCTGATGGGAGGGGAGGAACTCTGCGCCCTGCGAGATCAACACGAGCGTTAGGGGAACACGCCGGAGGTTGTCCGACAGAGTCCACCCCGACACTCAAGTCAGTGCCTCGATGGATTAGAATAGAAGGCAGAAAAATGTGTAAGTAGTAGAGAGTGCGTGACCCCCTTACCGGAGAGGTTGGACTACCTTTTATACCTGTGGCGGCTGCCTTGGCGCGTCCCCATGATCGATGCCACGTCCCCCCCCCGTTGGCGGTTAATGGATAGCCCTTGAAACGATCCACTCCGTCATTACGTATTTCGACCCGTTGCGATATTTATGGGTCATGATGACTCCGCGATAGCAGGGATGCGTATCCATAGATCCGCGATGGATGGGGGACTGTTGCTTAAGGTCGAAGGCAGCTTAGGCTTCACTTCCCCGAGGTGATTTCGGGGTCTTTTGGCCCGGGCAATCCCGGGCGCTTTACTTCCCCGAGGTGGTCTTGGGACCTGACGTCCCGAGGTGATCCCGGGAGGGGTTTTCTGATCCGATCTTCCAGGGCGTGTTTACCGCTGGAGGGACCCTGGAGGCTCCTTTTCCCGAGAGTACCTTGAGAGCTCTGAAAGGAGAGTCACTCAGACTTGTCGCGTTTTACCACGTAGCTTCTTCATCACACGCACCCGCCACGGGCTATTCAACCCCATTAAAAAGTAAAATAAATAAATTTTAAAATCGTCGCCTAACAAATGACCTATTCAAATGATTAGAAGTATAATAATTAAAAGTTGTGGAGGATCAAGTGATATAGGCATTTACTTTGAACAATATTGTATGGATCATGGATGACCGAACATCATTCCCATGGGATGGACTACTAGTTAATACGTGAATATTACTATTATGAGATCTGTGGATCAAAATCTGACAAAGTCAGTATGTCCGTCCTCTCCACGCACTAGCCACGCATCCGAGCTAGTAGTCCCTGTGATTTATCTCCTCCGTGTTGACCCTGGGACGGGTTGGTGGGGGCGCTGAGGGTGAGCGAATCGTCTTTTGCCACTATAGATGGCCCGACATCGAGCACGTTCAATCACTAATGATCAATTCTAGGATGGCTATTAGGTCAGTTAGAACTAGAGCGGTCAAACGAATCAATCCGTGATGAAATTTTGATGACTTAAAAAATCTCTAGTCTAATCCAACACAAACCAATTTACAAGTCAACCCAATAAAAAAATTATATATATATATATATATATATATATATATATATATATATATAATTTAAAATTTTTTAATTTGATTACGGATTTCTATATCATCAAAACAAAATTAGTCAGATCAATATACATCAAAATATTTCATCAATGGAAACATACATTTCTATTAGCATCGATGATATCAGAATTGAATAATAATATCATATAAATTATGAACTCTCGTATACAGTAGCAACACAAATTTAAAATTAACATAGAAAGGAGCTGGATTCCTATCTGAGGCGTAATAAATTTTGATTAATTATCCCCTTCCTTTTTTCAGTCATCAATCACTAATAAACTAAAAGATATAGTGAGTGCTAAGTTTTAAAGAAAAAAAGCTTCAACCCACGGATCAACCTAAGTCCATCGCAGATCGACTCACGTCGGTCGCGGGTCTAGGGAGGTCAATCCGTCTGAACTCGTCTATAAATAAGTTAATAAAAATTAAACCTAATCAACTTAAATTATTTAATAAAACGGACCAATCGATTGAATCTAAATTAACGATTCTAATTCTAAGACACCAAGCAAGACTTGCTTCTTAACACAGCAATCACCATCCTCGACTCATCCTCGCATGCAAAGTCCCATGCAGTGACGCAGCTGCAGATCAGGAAGAAGCCCCAAGCATGCCAATAGTCAAATCACAGCTCGAAAAAACACTGAGCAAAGATGGTTAATTCGACCCTGCTTTTACCAGCAGTGCCCTCACCCTCTATCTCTCTCCTCCTCACATGCCTCTTTCTCTCCTCCACGTAGGAGAAAGGGACACTGCCTGTAAAAGCAGGGCGAAATTAACCACCAAGGACGGCAGCCACTGCTCTTGCATCACACAAGAAGCACAGTTGACATCTGAAAGAGCTCAAGACAGCATATGCTTGATTATAAAGAATCAGCTTCTGAAGCAAATTGCATATATTTTTTTTCTCTCTCTCTATCTCTTAAAAGGGTTTCTCTCGGTGATCAGCAGTAGCAGTAGCATATGGGGCAATTGAATCCACCAAATGCACAAAAAATCTTTGCAAGTTGGATTGATTGAGTAGGAAGCACCACTCAGTACTCACTCAGTTGATTCTCAGGAAAAGTATATGTCAAAAGAAACCAAACAAAGAAGATTCTGTTTATTGTGCGTGGTGGGTGGGCGATCTGCATGCTGAGCGATAGAAATTATCACAAGGAGAGAAGAACATGTTGTTACATTATAGTAAAAAGGGGAATTCATCACCCCATTGGCTACGCATGGCCGATTCCAATACCATCTATGAATAAGTAAATCGAAAAGTTACAATTAAACATTACGAGAAGGATATTTTTCTCGACTTAATCAAGATTTGAATCCTTATCCATTCTAGTAATACTCAACCTTAATTCCGGAGACAAATGCCCGAAATAAGAGATGGTCAAGTGCATGACAGCGAAAAATGTATCCTCTCAGTGCTCCAACCGACTACAGAAAACAACGTAGTGAAAAAGAGAAGCACTTCTGATTTTAAGATCCGATGAATCTTCAAACCTCAAAAAAAAATTTATAAAAAAAATCAAATGAAAAAATCTTATTTAAATTTGGAGTGACTTATAATGAAAGACAGTGAGGGAAGGGGGCACTCAGGGGCATAAATAGATTTGCTACGTGATGATTACTTTTTCGGGTGGAACTCATTAAGTTTTTATTAAAAAGTTTTTATTTTTTATTTTACTTATCAATTAAATTATTATTTTTATTAATTCAGTTCATTTGAATTTAATAGTAAGAATTGATATTGAAAAAAATTCATCCAATTTTAATAAATTCAATTTAATTTTAACCGAATACTTACGGCTGTAACCAAAGTCCCTTGGAAACGTAGCAAGTGAGCTACCCCGTTGTTGAGCTTTGGAACTACGCTTGGTGTGACTCGATTAGGCCAGCCCAATGGGCCTTTTGTGTGGCCTATCTTTATAGTCTGGTGCTCAGAGCGGCCTGTGGACTTTTAGTGCTCTTCCTGGCCCAATTATCGTTGGTGGCTCAATATTGATTGCAATCGACTAATTTCACTTTATAACCCTTAAATATCTCCAATTTCACTTTTCTATTCTGTTATAAATTAGTTGATTGCCTACAATATCAATCAACTAATTTCACAATCGCGCCTCCGAAAATATGATGCAGCGGTAGGACGACTAGTCACTATCCCAGACATTTACGGTTCATTTAATCCGAATGGAGACCCGTCTCCCAAACGACCGTCTCGTCATCGTATCAATTAATTCAAGTCACAACTTAGCCAAACTCAAAAGTAAGACCTTGTAACTTTCCGAATCAAGTGACCGCGAAAAAGATAACGAATGGATCGCCGATTTTGTATTTATTATCGGGGTCCATGACACAATTAATTATCAACATTAATTAACAATTAATTAAGCTACGGCGTATTTGTAGAAATTTTTCCTCCAAATGGGGTGCGAACCCTGAGACGATGAGCTTCTAGACTGCCCATCATGAGTGCTTCCCGATTTACCCTGACGGCCGGTACGACACTTCCATGAGACCAGACCACCCAAGATTAAAAAAACCTCGTTAATCATTTTAATTTCACAATCGCTATAGTCCGCCAACGACTACACTTAAGTCATGGGACCATTGTAGGCAAATCGTAACATGTAAATGATTAGTTTTGTTTTAGCTCTCTCACTAAATCATCAGTTAACCATGGGAAAAAATATTATATTCATTCTTAATTAGCGTAAGTTGAATGCTTAATTGATTCAACTATTAATCATTGAATTCTACCTAATCAATTAGATCATCAACTACGACCATTAGAATGGTCGAGCCTTCACCTAAGACAAAAGCCATCCTAAACCAAGTTATAAATCTCTCAAGTCTCATATTCAAGTTATACCTTCCTCAAATGCACCGAGTCCTTGGCCTATCTCACGTATCTTCTTTCACTTTTCACCATGTGTTGAATGATCAAGAGGTCAAGCAAAGAGAGGAGGGTGAATATCGAATGATACCTACAAATGCAATAGTACATAAAATCTTGGTGGCAAAAAATGATTCGTTCGCCCCTAACATCCCAGTCAATCCGTCCCAGAACCAACACAGAGGAGGTAAATCATGAAAGTTACTAGCCCGGATACTATGGTTAGTGCATAGGAAGGATGGACATACTGACTTTACAAGATTTTAACTTTCAAATTTTATGGTGGCAACACTCACCACTAATCATCAGTCCATCTCGTGAGGATTGATGATTACAAAAAATCTCGCTTTGATAGTAAGGTTACATAATTAGATGCAGTGATAAATGAAACATAAAAAGAATCAAACACAACCTCAATCACGCTAACATAAAGGCTCTTTACGTTGTTCGCTTTCCTTTAAATGGGGCGCGAACCCTGAGACGCTGGACTTCTAGACTGCCCACCGCGAGCGCTTCTCGATTTATCCTGGTGACCGGTGAAAAACTTCCATAGGACCGGACCGATCATCCCAGATTCAATTTGTCTGCTGTCTAGGTTCATCATTTTTTCTTTACATTGTTCGCAATATAATCGGTCCTTGACTACTACATCCATGACGTATAATGTCGGTTGAACACTCTCAAAAAGCCCACTAATTTTATCCTATGTAAAAAAATGATGAACCAGATATAGGTAAATTTAGAATGACTGACAAATCGGGGGAACGGTTGCTAACTATGTAAAAATTTTCCACCGACCGTCAGGATAAATTTTCCACCGACCGTCAGGATAAATCGGGAAGCGCTCACAGTGGCAGTCTAGAAGCCCAACGTCCAGGGTTCGCGTCCTATTTAGAGAAAAAATTCCTACAAATACGTCGTAACTGGGAATCGAACTACGACGGATATCTGAGATAGCGACTAATCACCCTACCTTTACACCATAGCCCCAAGAGCAACTTTATCCTATAAAAAAAAATTGATTAACGAAATTTTTTCAACCTCAAACGAACTTTATCCTATGCAAAAAAAAAAAAAAATGGTGTTTGACTGACATAATTTGATTAGCCTTCAACATTTAGTCAAGCTACCCTTTTAGCCTTTGAATAAGTGTTGCCTACCGCCTAGCAGTCAACTAGTCTGTCACCATCAATTGGTTGCTTTGCCACAATCCAAGTATTTTATCGGGGGAACGGTTGCTAACTATTTTTTATGTGGGCATCAGTTGGTTGGAAACATACTAGCATTCAATTTCCCAGTTAGCTTAACCACGAAAAAAAGATTCTATTTGTTGGCTTCTTGGACCTAAATGACTATTAGAATTCACCTCTAATTGATTATTAAATCCTTACACTTAAAGTTGCTACTTGTTAGAGGTATTGAGTTCCTCAGCCGCCAGTCAAGTGGTCTCCAATACCAATCAGTTAGTCAATTAGTAAACCCTGATTATAACCTCCTAAGATTAAATTTACCTAAGTTCTACCCTCATCCCTCACGGATACAGATGACTTAACTCTCGTAGCTCACCGGAGACTTATCCTTGAAGCTCCGTTCGCCATGAAGACCTCTTCCTTCGAGTCCACATCCTTCCGATGCATCCGAATCAGGCATGAATAGAACCATTCTGTTCATTTACTTCTTGAACTTAATTGACTATTGCAATTCATCTCTAATTAATTGCTAAACCCTGATACTTCAAATCTATTTGTGGTATTGAGTTTCTCAACCATCAATCAAGTGGTTTCCAATATAGTAAACCTTGTCTATGATCTTGTAACATTGAGTCTATCTAAGTTGAGTTCCAATATAGTAAACCGTGTCTATGATCTTGTAAAATTGAGTCTATTTAAGTTGAGTTCTACCCTCATCCCCTATGCGTACAGGTGACTCAACTCTTACAACTCACCAAAGACTTATCCTTGCATCTTGGCCTCACTTCGAAGCCCTCTTCCTTTATGTCCACACCTTTTCAATGCACCCAAACCCTCAACTCCTCTGTGTGCCATCTTTCAAACATTTGCGTGTTAATGCTACTTATCTTTCAGTCTCTCAATCTTCCTCATGCAACCTTCTCTAGTCTATATGGATCTCGACCTATCGAGTTGCCAACCTGAGTATGCTAGGTCAATGCTCTAGAGCTACTCCATATATGTCTTGTAGTCCCTACACACTCCACACACATCAAATACAACAAACAAAGACCACATCAAACCACTTGGGGTGTGATTGCACTAATAGTACGTTAGTTTCTCTCCTCTAGTTGTGTTACCACCTCGAAGTTTCTCATTTTTATTGTCCCTCACATGTCTCATTACGTCATTTTCTAATCTCTAGTGGACTTTGAGCTATTATGTCATCACCAACTTAAACACATCAAGTCTGTGTATTTTACCAAATCATTGCACAATTTCATACACACTTTAAAAATACAAGTAAACCTAATTTAAACCTTTGCGCAACCACTTTAAAATTTATGATTGAACTCAACCACTTAGAGCATAATTACACTAATAATCTCTATCTTTTTTATATTTAACAATACATTTAAATTATGAAAACAACTACTGTGAGACATAAAAACAGACGACACTTGCACCTAAGCTCCCCATAAAGCTAGGAATTTCCCAAGCATAGATGATATTTCTAACTTAAACATCTTCCCTTCTCCTTTGTCACAAATCAAAAAGATGCACCAAGTACAATAAAAGCATATGAAATTGATCATTAAATTGTATTCCTAATTTGTCAGACAGATCTAAATGGATTCCACAAGTTAATGTTACCAAAATTATGCTTCCATTTTTGAACTTTTGAGTGAACTTTAGTCAACTCTACATGGTGCCAATCAACTGAATCCAGCGAAAATTGATTTGAGTATTAGTCTCGGTCCACTCAACTCTAAATTGCACAATTGTGCAAGTTTCTAAAATATATTTAAGAATACACAAACCTTTAAATATTATAAACTTTTTAGAGAGATTTGTTTCAAGTACAGTCACCATTAAAAAAATATATCTTCATCGAAAATTATTGTATTTTCAAATTTGATACAAACTTTAAAACTAGCTAATTGTATCAATAAGTTTCAACTTTCAAGTTCTAGTTTTGAATGCATAATTTAGAAAATAATAAGCTTATTTGGCAAATAGAACTTTATATTTTCGACATAAAATTTTTCATCTTCTCTATAATTGGCTAATAATTACTATGTAGATAGATATAGTTCAATATAATGCATCATTATGAATCAATAAATCTAAGTTTCTCAATACAAATATCAACTTTAAAGCTATATTTTATGTGAGATGTAAATAATACATTCTAACTTTATTATGCAATCATGCAATTAAAACCAAGCAAAGTAATAAGTCTAACATGCTAAATGATATTGAATGAAATCCAACATGGTTGACTTCTTTGAAATACTATATTTGAGCATCGAAAATAATTTAACCTCAATCAAATTTACTAAATACTCTTTAAAAAACTCATTTCCTAAATATCATCTGTCTTAGATTGCCCCCAATTAGAGAATGATTTATCTTTTTATTTTTAGTTTGTCTATATTGTAATCCATTCTTACTAAAGTTCACCTTTTGACTTTCAATAATCATGTTCAAAAATTTTGAACCTATAGTAAATTTCTCTATAATCATTCTCAAGGTATCTAGTTGATCTTTCAAATCCTTATTCTTAATTTCTAAATAATGTAATTAATCGCTAGGAATAGAGTTACCTAATTTTTATTCTCAAATTCCAATTAAGTGTTTAAAATGAACATTTTTTTAGCCTTACTTGAGGGTTCTAGTTTAACTTGAAATTGCATCTAATAATTTATCTAGAAAAAGAGTTCTTCTTCACCTCGAGATTTCTTCTCATGTTAAGCCATCATGAAAAGTCGTTCAAAGCACTTCAAAATGTCCCAATTTTACATGTTTTTGTCAATATTAGTTAATCCATAGATGAGCTCCTTTTGCCTCGAGTGTAAGTTGGTCACGCATTCTCCTTCTTGTATTTAGAAGTTATTGTCTTGTATTTTGAAGCTATTGATTTGGTATTGTAAGAGGTCATGTTTAGCAAGCTTGCCTATGTAATTCCACAAGTTTCTCTCAAAGCACCTTGGAGCAAGAGCAAACTATCTGATGATTGGGAAGAAATACTATTGTAAACGAGCCAAGTCAAGTCAAGCCAAGTTTTATATTCAAGCTTGTTTGATAAGGTAATCGAACTGAACAAAGCCCAAAATGAACCTAGCCTTTGCAATGATTATTCAAGCTTGACTTGGTTCAATTTTTATAAGTTTGAACTTGGTTTGAACTTGACAAATTCAAATGTTATTGAGCTCTCAATTCAAACTTATTTGATTTTTGAAATTTTTATCATTTGAGCTTGATATTATAAAATTATTTATTCATTTTTAAATATATTTTTTTATTTATTTAGTATGTTGATAAGAATTTTATTAATAAATATTGTTCAGGAGCATTGTTCACGAACATGTTTATGAACGTCGTTCACGAACATTAACAAGTTGAACATGCGTATTCAAGCTTGCTTATTTAGTTTAACGAGTTGTTCATGTTCATTTAATTGATCTTGTATGTATTGGACGAACATAAATAAATTCTTACCAAGTCGAATATCAAATTTATTCACGAACGTTTGATTCATTTGCAACCCTAAGAAGAATACTAAATAGATGATGCTTGACTTTTCCTTTAATATTGTACTCATCTCTTTCCTTCATTGTCCAACAATTCACATCCACGATCTCACCATCAATGTCCTTAGGAGCTTCAAAATTGTTTCCCATGATTAGTGTGATATCGAAATTGATTTTAAAAATATACCTTCATCCAATGTTTTCGCATTAAGAATATCTCTATCAAACTTTAATGGATAAACGTTTGATTTTACCATTGCTTCATTGGCAGTTAGCCCTTCAATAAAAAAACAGTAACTTAGGGACAAAATTGTGGGATAAAAAATTTTAGTCCAAAATTTACAATAAATTTTGCGACACAAATAAAATTAGTTGCTAATTAACAATAAAATTTGCAACGACATTTTCGTCGCAAATTAGCAACAAATTAATTTTCGTTGCCAAATTTGTTGCAGTTTGGCAATGAAATAAAATAGTTGTCACAGAATCTGCAAATTCTGCAACGAAATTTATATTCATCGCAAATTCTGCGCTGAATTTTATATTCGTCGTAGATTTTGCGTCGAATCCATTTTTCATTGAAAATTTTGCAACAAATTCAAAATTTGTCGCACAAGTTTTCTAAATTCATAATTAATATTTATAATTACTTTTTTATAAATCAGGGACGAATCTAGGATTTGTCCCAAATTCTAGGACGAACCTTGAAATTCATCCCAAATTCTAATAAATAAAAAAAATTGTCCATAACTAGTAGATGGACCTCATCCTTGAAATCGCCACAAAATTCTGGGACGAATCAAGGATTCATCTCAGAATTTGAGACGAATACGAATACTAGGATTCATCCCAAAATTTGGGACGATTCCTAAAATTAGTTGCAGATTTTAAAAAACAAAAAAAAATTATCGACAACTGATTGATGGACCTAGAGAGATCAAAATAACATGAAATAAGTTCCTATGTGTTTGTCTAGTTATCCTAATTATAAAAATATCCTCAAACATTATTTAAACATAATATATTGATATCAACGATTTTTTGAACACAAATCTATCTAAAAAATCTAATTTATATTCAAAAAAATCATTGATTTCGATACATTAGGTCAATTGATATTTGAGATCATTTATATAATCAATAGAACTACACAAATACATAAAAACTAATTTCGTGTCACTCAAAACTCTCTAATATTAATTTGTAACTCTAACATATTCAACTTACCTTTATAATTATAACTTTTACATGTTAAACTTAATTACCTTTCAAGTCCATCTAATTAACATTGCTGTTAAAATAAAAAAATATTGGGTAAAAATAATATATGAGGGCATTTATATAATCAAGAGAACAAGACAAGCACAAAGGAATTGATTTCATGTTATTCTGAAATCTCTAAAATCTCTAAGTTCATATTTAAAGTTAGGAACTCATTTATTTTTAATTATTTTTCAATTTGCAACGAATTTCAAGATTCGTCCCAAATCTTAGGACGAATTCCAAGATTCGTCCCAAATTTTGGAACGAATTAAATCGTCCCCGATTCTAAAAAATGTCATTAAAATAGTAATATAATTAAGTAAATCATACTATCAACTGGTACCCAATCAAATATTTAAATGTTAATTTACTTTTTTTAAAAAATTTTAGGTTTTGCTATGAATCGTGAAAAAAATAACAAAAAACAAAATATAGATATAAAATATTTACTAATTTATTTTATAATTTAGTGCATTTTCAAAGAATACCAACTAACGTATACCTAAACCTAGCATTGTTAATTTGGTATTGTTGAATATGAATCAATTATGTCCAAGGACATAAAACCTAAAGTAGAAGACAAAGAAAGAGCAGGTGTACATTTTTTTTATTAAAAAACTAACTGTGGGGTGAATTGAGGTTCACTGAGTTTTATGTATTGAGTTGTATAGGTTACGTGCAAATATAACTGTNTACTGTTAGTGATATGAGAGAAGTGTCCTAAGGCAATCGCCTTATGATGTAAACATTTATTTTAATAAATGATAATTCACTATTTGAGTATACATGTTTTGTGTATTTGATTGGGATCTTAAACTCATCTACTGAATGTCCGCAATACAACTCACAGCATAAGAGAATTTGTGATGGGATCACAACTAGTGATTATCTCTAATGTGCAATTGTGAAGTATTGAAATTATCCCTAGTCGATGAATTGATAAAAACGGACACTATCAATTCTGTTGAGACTAGCATGGGTTATTCTCTAATCAGCTGATTCTCACTAGCTGGTGACATTGGGATGTCCGGAGATAAACATGGATGCTAGTTAAGGGAACTAGTTCATTGGAGTGACTAGCTGTAAGACTTCATATGGGAATCTACATGTAGATATGTCAATGAAGATCTTACTGCGGCTTAAGTGCGATGTTCCTTTGACTTGCGGTGTTCAAGTCATCTTGGTCATGGAGACTTATACTTTGACATCTTAAGCAAGCATCTCCAAGGAGGTGTGGACCCAGGATGATCGGGTATAAGCCGAAGTGCCCGAAGATGTTTGAACAGCCTACAAAGGATTCACCACTCCTTGCGAGGAGATGTATACCCAGGCCTATCGTCGGATTGTTACTCAAAGCCTCTGGCCAGAGCATATCATGTTAAGAGTGCGAGTCTCTTAAATACATGAGAGTAATTAGAAATCCAAAGGACGAGGAAGACACTACTTGGGCTAGGTGTGACGTAGTCAGCCTAGTGGGGACTGACACCATAGACCGTGTCCTGAACCAAGTGGGTATAAGGTGGTGAAGGGAATGAGGCACGATTCATTAGAGCTGCTGAAGGGTTTCAGAATAATTTCTTCTGAGGTCAAACCGTTGATCTTTCGATTAATTGGGGATCATGATGTACTACTAGGTGCCACTCATGATCGTTCTATAATTAATGGGTTAATTATAGACGGCCAACATAAATCGAAAGCCTATTTAGTCACACGCAATACGAGTAATCCGAGGGATTTAAAACGAGTTGAAAATTGGATTTTCCGATCAAGAGAAACAAGTCGAATCTGAGTTAGTCAGAGGCGCAATGGAAGCCAAAAATGGCTAAGTCTTTTGAAGGCTTTTTGGGCGAATTAAATGAGTTTAATTCGCGGTTTATTGGGTTGGTTTTGGCCGGCCAAAGAGGGTGTTAAACCCTCTTTGGTGGCCGGCCAAATAAGAGGAGAAAAACCAATTTAATTGGTTTAATTAATAAAATAAATCTAGTGTGATTTATTTTATAAATTATGGATAAATAAATTTGTATAAAGAAATTTATATAAATAAAATTTATAGAAATTTATTCTTTTATGGAAGATTAAAATAATCCATGAATTGGTTTATTTTAATTTTATAAAATCAATTATGAATTGATTTTTCCATAATAAGAAAGTTTATAAATTTCTTATAAAAAATTTATTCCATAATTTAAAGAGAAGAAGAATTAGTTTTATTATAAATTAGTTTATAATAAAGACTTGGTTTAAACGGAATAATTAATAAGAAAATTTATAAGATAAATTTCTTATAACCAATTCCGTTAATTCCGTTAATTCAGTTTAGAGGGAGACTTAGCAAAGGAGTTGCTACTATATAAAGGAACCAAAGGCTAGCCCTTTATTCCAATTAAGAGATTAAGAATTCTCTCTCTCTCTCTTAATCTCTCCTCTCCTCCTTCTCTTCTTCCTCCCTTAGGGCCGGCGCCCAACCACAACCAAGGAGGTGGTGCCGTGAGCATTAAAGAAGAAGGAGAACCCGAACACGAAGAAGAAGAAGCGGATAGCGATTCCTCTCTTCCCGGAATTCGATTCCGTTACTTCGTTGGTTAGTTTTTCCATTATTTCTCTTATTCTTCTAGTTGTGCCTTCCGAGAATCTAGTAGTTCTCGTCGGCACAAAACTCGTGACTTTGTGAAGTCATCCCGAAGAGAACTCGGCGTGGACGCGAATAGAGGCGGAGCTTCCAAGGGACGCTACGGTTGGATCTCGTCCCTTACTTCGAGTTACGAGAGGTACTTAGTAAATTAGTTTACTTTTCCGCAAAGTTTTATTTTATGATTATGTCAACACACCATAAGATTGCATGCTAGATACGAAGTTAAAATAATTTAGGAAATTATTTTATGCAAACTCTTCCGCTGCACGTAAAAATTTTAAATTTTACGAACTCGTATCCTTGTCGACATGCACCCGGTCCCAACAGTGGTATCAGAGCCGGTTAGTGTTCGACTTAATCATATAATTGTTTTGTGGAAAACTTTGTCATGATCTCAATTTCGGAAAATTTTTCCAATTATGGAAACTTTCAAATTATAATAAATTTTAGAATTAGGAATTTCAAAGTTTGGAAATCCTCATGAAATTTCGCAAACGTTTGAAATTTTCTAGTTTCTAAATTTTTATAATAATTGTGAAAATTTCCCATCTTTGGAAACTTTCCAATTTTGGAAATTTTTCTATTTTAGAAATTTTCCAACTTTGGAAATATGTAAGTTTTCTTTGTACCAGAAACTTACAATTATTCTGAAAACCTATTTTCGAAATCTCGCAATTTTGGGCACTTTCTTTTAAGAAAGTCTAGACAAATTCATGGACAGTTAATTGACAATTAAATTTGAATTGGTTTTTAAATTGACAACAAAATTCTTTATTTTGGATTGAGCCTCGGGGAGCCGTCCAATTTAAAGTTAGATGTTGTAATTTAATTTCCCAATTTTTAATTGAAATTGTCATGTTTGATTTGGATTGAGCCTCGGGGAGCCGTCCAATTGGATTTACAACACTTTACTTTTCTTTGGGTATCTGAGCCTCGGGGAGCCACCCTTAGAAAACGATTTGTTGTAATTAATTAAATCCATGAATAAAATATGTTTTAAGAGGTGATGCTCTTACATATTGTTGTCTCCAAAATTAATTAGGAAAATGGTTTCCTATAGAGTTTTCTTAAATGAGATTTTCATGAAAATAATATGTAGTTGAATTAAGGGATTTGTCTCTTAATTTAATAAGATTTGATTTAGAGAAATCAAAGTCTTGAACATATTATTTCCGAAATTAATTATGACAATTTAGGAAATTGTTTCCCAAAACAATTCCTTTAATAAAGTGTGAAATTAGAATTAAGGAAATCCGGTTCCTAATTCAATTCATGAGACTTGATAAATTAAGTCACATACATACTTTATTAAGGAAATCGTTAGTCATGACATATGTCATGAATGTGCATTAAAAGGAAAAGATGAGACCAAAACCCCTTACAAAATATTAAGGCCAACACCTTCCATTAATATGGTTAGAATCGGAGTTTTGTTTCTCGTTGGGTTGATGGACACATCCATGCCCGACTTGAACCTTAACATGTTCAAACCATGGAATTAGTTTATGAATAATATAGTTGGAGTCAGAGGTCAATCCTTAGTTTTGGTTGTTGGACACATCCAAGCCTGACTAAACGGTTGAATGAGCTCCAACCATATTAAAACTATTTCTTGATTAATGGGTCAGCCTTAAGCTTGGAGCATCGATTTGTTGTGCCACAGCCAAGGTCGATGTAAAGAGAGGTGCAGTTGGGTGCTATGTATATGATGCATACTTGTTAATGAGTTAACAACCCAATGATTTATGCAAACATTCAATTAGTTGATAGCATAACGTGATAGTTACATATATGTGATATGTAATCGGTATAATTACCTACCTTCATAGCTAAGAAAACTTGATGGCCACAGCCATGGTGATTCTTATCTATGGTTGGATATCAACCTATTTGGAGATGTTCCTACGATCTCCCGAATTGATAATAAGGGTTATTCAATTTGAAAAATAAATAGGATTTTATTTATGTATGTTGATACATTCTTTAATAAATCTTCTCACATAATCTCAATTTGTATTTCTAGGATAATCACTCGATCATGTCTTCTCTGAACTTGCGTTCCATTTTGGACACAATAAACTGACTGGGCCGAACTACATGGACTGGCTTCGAAACCTGAGGATAGTCCTCAAGGCAGAGAAGCTTGCTTATGTCCTTGAAGAACAACTTCCCACCCATCCTCCAGAGAATGCAACTCCAGACCAATTGTTGGCCTATCAGAAACATGTGACCGATTCTGAACTTGCGAGTTGCATCATGCTAGCCTCTATGGTACCTGAGTTGCAAAAGCAGCATGAGCATATGGATGCTAATACCATCATCTTCCATCTTCATGAGTTGTTTGAAGAGCAGGCGAGATCCGAAAGGTTCGAAGTCTCCAGACTCCTCTTCACCACTAAGATGCAGGAAGGCACTTCTGCCTCGCAGTTTGTGTTAAAGATGTTGGGGTACATTGAGCGACTGAGCGCACTCGGTTTTGCAATGGATCATGAACTAAGTATTGACTTAATTCTGAGTTGTTTGTCCAAGAGTTGTTCACAATTTGTGATGAACTATCGGATGAACAAACTGGAGACTACCATTCCTGATTGATCAACATGCTGAAGACTGTGGAGCCTTCTGTAAAGCCAGATCAAAAAGCAGTACTGTTAGTTGGTTCCTCGAAGAAAGGTTCTAAGAGGAAGGCCAAAGAACAGAACAAAGGGAAGAAGAAAAAGGCCAAGAAAACTGAAAAGAAACCAAAAGGAACTTGCCATCACTGTGGCAAGGAAGGTCACTGGCGAAGAAACTGCAAGATTTATCTTGAGTCCGTGAAGAAGAAGGCATCCGATGCCCCATCCTCTTCAGGTATCTTCGTTATTGAATGTCACTCTATTTCCTCAGATACCTGGGTACTTGATACTGGGTGTAGCTCACATATATGTAATGACATACAGGGGCTAAGGAATAGAAGAAGGCTCGTCAAGGGAGAAGCGAATTTGCGGGTTGGAAATGGAGCAAGGATTGCTGCTATTGCCATCGGAACATATTTGCTAAAGCTCCCAACTGGACGTGTCTTAGAATTGGATAATTGTTATTTCGTTCCTTCGTTAATAAAGAACATTGTATCTATTTCATGTTTGAATGAAAAGGGTTATCATTTAACTTTCAGTAACAATTGTTGTTACATAACTTTAAATGGCGTTCTTTATGGGAATGGAACTTTGTGCAATGGCATCTACACGTTAGATTTATCCAGTGACGTTTTCAATATCGAAGTTAGCAACAAACGTGCTCGAATAGATAATCGAATAGACTCCTACACGTGGCACTGTCGTCTTGGCCATATAAGTAAGAAACGCATGACCGAATTACACCGATGTGGAATTTTGGAATCATTTGAACCCGGTTCATTTGATACATGCGAATCATGCTTAAAAGGCAAGATGACCAAATTACCCTTTCCCGGAAAAGGTAATCCAGTGGGAGAATTGCTTGGTCTAATACATACCGATGTATGTGGACCAATGTCAACTCTTTCACAAGGAGGCTATAGCTACTTCATCACCTTCATCGATGATCACTCACGATTCGGGTATGTGTTCTTGATGAAACACAAATCTGAAGCCTTTGAGAAATTCAAAGAGTTCAGAAATGAAGTAGAGAAACAGCTTGGCAAAAGTATTAAGATACTTCGATCCGATCGAGGTGGTGAATACTTAAGTCAAGAGTTTCAAGATTATCTAAGGGACAATGGGATATTGTCCCAATGGACTCCGCCGTATACACCACAGCATAATGGTGTATCTGAGAGGCGCAACCGAACCTTGATGGACATGGTTAGGTCTATGATGAATCATGCAACTCTTCCAAAATCCTTTTGGGGCTATGCACTTAAGACAGCTGTTTACTTGCTAAACAGAGTCCCGACCAAGGTAGTCTCTACTACTCCATATGAGATTTGGAATAGTAAGAAACCTCACTTAACTCACCTTAAGATATGGGGTTGTCCTGCTTATGTGAAGCGGGTTGTATCAGACAAATTGGATGCTAAGTCTGATAAATGTCTATTTATTGGATACCCTAAGGAAACGAAGGGTTACCAATTCTATCATCCCTTGGAACAAAAGGTGTTTGTTTCAAGGCATGCTGTATTTCTAGAGAAAGAGTTTCTTTTACAAGAAAACAGTGGGAGTGGGATTGAACTTGATGAAGTTCAAGAAACTCCAATAGACATCACAGAGACACCTAGTCTAGGCCCACAACCGATAATTCATAGTGATGAGCTATCAGTTGAACCTAAAACTACACCACCTCTTCGTAGGTCTGATAGGACACGCAACATTCCAGAGAGATACGGATTTCTCGTAAGTGAATCGAACGACGTGTTGCTCATTGGTGATGACGAACCTATCAGTTATGAAGATGTTCTGAAAAATTCAGAAAGGGACAAATGGCTTGAGGCCATGAAGTCGGAAATGGATTCCATGTATGAAAATCAAGTATGGGACTTGGTTAACCCACCTGAAGGGATTAAACCCATAGGGTGCAAGTGGGTTTTCAAGAAGAAAACCGACATGGAAGGTAATGTTGTTACCTTTAAGGCTAGATTAGTGGCAAAAGGATATCGTCAAAAACAAGGAATTGATTATGACGAAACCTATTCGCCAGTAGCTATGCTTAAATCCATTCGGATGCTCCTAGCCATAGCAGCTCATTATGATTATGAGATATGGCAAATGGATGTGAAAACAGCTTTCCTTAATGGAAACCTACTTGAGGATGTATACATGATACAACCTGAAGGTTTCACATCGGTTGATAAAACCAAGGTATGCAAGCTTCGACGATCCATATATGGACTAAAGCAAGCATCTAGGAGCTGGAACATCCGTTTTGATGAGACAATCAAAGAGTTTGATTTCTCACAAAATCCTGACGAACCTTGTGTGTACAAAAAGGTTAGTGGGAGTGCAGTCGTATTCCTAGTATTATATGTCGATGACATCTTACTTATAGGAAACGATATATCAGTTTTACAGACAGTTAAGATTTGGTTGTCCAAAACTTTCTCCATGAAAGACCTGGGAGAAGCAACCTATATCCTTGGGATTAGAATCTATAGAGATAGATCAAAACGGTTGCTTGGTCTTTCGCAGTCTACATATATAGACCGAGTGCTAAAAAGGTTTAGCATGTCGGAATCCAAGAAAGGTTACCTTCCCATCAGGCATGGGATCAACCTTTCGAAGTCTATGTGTCCGCGCACAGAAGACGAGAGGATTAGCATGAATAAGATTCCCTATGCATCCGCAATAGGATCTATCATGTATGCTATGTTATGTACTAGGCCCGATGTATCGTATGCTCTGAGCGTCACGAGCAGATACCAATCTGATCCAGGAATGGATCATTGGGCGGCTGTTAAGACAATCCTTAAGTACTTAAGAAGAACTAAGGATGTATTTCTAATATATGGAGAAGGAGATTTGATAATACGTGGGTATACAGATGCCAGTTTCCAGACAGATAAGGATGACTCCAAATCGCAGTCTGGATACGTATTTACTTTGAATGGAGGCGCAGTAAGTTGGAAGAGTTCCAAACAAGACACCGTAGCGGATTCTACCACGGAAGCGGAATATATCGCAGCTTCGGAAGCAGCAAAGGAAGCAGTCTGGATCAAGAAGTTTGTCTCCGAACTTGGCGTGGTTCCAACCATTGATGAAGCAGTGCCGGTATACTGCGACAACAATGGAGCTATTGCACAAGCAAAGGAACCAAGGTCTCATCAGCGATCCAAACACGTGCTTCGACGCTATCATCTGATCAGAGAGATTATAAGTAGGAATGACATACAAATTGAGAGAGTTCCCACTGAAAGGAATATAGCGGATCCTTTAACTAAGGCCTTGCCTCAAAACAAGTTTGAGGGTCATGTTAGAGCCTGTGGTATTGGATACCGTAGCGATTGGCATTAGGCCAAGTGGGAGTTTGTTAGTGATATGAGAGAAGTGTCCTAAGGCAATCGCCTTATGATGTAAACATTTATTTTAATAAATGATAATTCACTATTTGAGTATACATGTTTTGTGTATTTGATTGGGATCTTAAACTCATCTACTGAATGTCCGCAATACAACTCACAGCATAAGAGAATTTGTGATGGGATCACAACTAGTGATTATCTCTAATGTGCAATTGTGAAGTATTGAAATTATCCCTAGTCGATGAATTGATAAAAACGGACACTATCAATTCTGTTGAGACTAGCATGGGTTATTCTCTAATCAGCTGATTCTCACTAGCTGGTGACATTGGGATGTCCGGAGATAAACATGGATGCTAGTTAAGGGAACTAGTTCATTGGAGTGACTAGCTGTAAGACTTCATATGGGAATCTACATGTAGATATGTCAATGAAGATCTTACTGCGGCTTAAGTGCGATGTTCCTTTGACTTGCGGTGTTCAAGTCATCTTGGTCATGGAGACTTATACTTTGACATCTTAAGCAAGCATCTCCAAGGAGGTGTGGACCCAGGATGATCGGGTATAAGCCGAAGTGCCCGAAGATGTTTGAACAGCCTACAAAGGATTCACCACTCCTTGCGAGGAGATGTATACCCAGGCCTATCGTCGGATTGTTACTCAAAGCCTCTGGCCAGAGCATATCATGTTAAGAGTGCGAGTCTCTTAAATACATGAGAGTAATTAGAAATCCAAAGGACGAGGAAGACACTACTTGGGCTAGGTGTGACGTAGTCAGCCTAGTGGGGACTGACACCATAGACCGTGTCCTGAACCAAGTGGGTATAAGGTGGTGAAGGGAATGAGGCACGACTCATTAGAGCTGCTGAAGGGTTTCAGAATAATTTCTTCTGAGGTCAAACCGTTGATCTTTCGATTAATTGGGGATCATGATGTACTACTAGGTGCCACTCATGATCGTTCTATAATTAATGGGTTAATTATAGACGGCCAACATAAATCGAAAGCCTATTTAGTCACACGCAATACGAGTAATCCGAGGGATTTAAAACGAGTTGAAAATTGGATTTTCCGATCAAGAGAAACAAGTCGAATCTGAGTTAGTCAGAGGCGCAATGGAAGCCAAAAATGGCTAAGTCTTTTGAAGGCTTTTTGGGCGAATTAAATGAGTTTAATTCGCGGTTTATTGGGTTGGTTTTGGCCGGCCAAAGAGGGTGTTAAACCCTCTTTGGTGGCCGGCCAAATAAGAGGAGAAAAACCAATTTAATTGGTTTAATTAATAAAATAAATCTAGTGTGATTTATTTTATAAATTATGGATAAATAAATTTGTATAAAGAAATTTATATAAATAAAATTTATAGAAATTTATTCTTTTATGGAAGATTAAAATAATCCATGAATTGGTTTATTTTAATTTTATAAAATCAATTATGAATTGATTTTTCCATAATAAGAAAGTTTATAAATTTCTTATAAAAATTTATTCCATAATTTAAAGAGAAGAAGAATTAGTTTTATTATAAATTAGTTTATAATAAAGACTTGGTTTAAACGGAATAATTAATAAGAAAATTTATAAGATAAATTTCTTATAACCAATTCCGTTAATTCCGTTAATTCGGTTTAGAGGGAGACTTAGCAAAGGAGTTGCTACTATATAAAGGAACCAAAGGCTAGCCCTTTATTCCAATTAAGAGATTAAGAATTCTCTCTCTCTCTCTCTTAATCTCTCCTCTCCTCCTTCTCTTCTTCCTCCCTTAGGGCCGGCGCACCCTAGCTCCTCTAGGGCCGGCGCCCAACCACAACCAAGGAGGTGGTGCCGTGAGCATTAAAGAAGAAGGAGAACCCGAACACGAAGAAGAAGAAGCGGATAGCGATTCCTCTCTTCCCGGAATTCGATTCCGTTACTTCGTTGGTTAGTTTTTCCATTATTTCTCTTATTCTTCTAGTTGTGCCTTCCGAGAATCTAGTAGTTCTCGTCGGCACAAAACTCGTGACTTTGTGAAGTCATCCCGAAGAGAACTCGGCGTGGACGCGAATAGAGGCGGAGCTTCCAAGGGACGCTACGGTTGGATCTCGTCCCTTACTTCGAGTTACGAGAGGTACTTAGTAAATTAGTTTACTTTTCTGCAAAGTTTTATTTTATGATTATGTCAACACACCATAAGATTGCATGCTAGATACGAAGTTAAAATAATTTAGGAAATTATTTTATGCAAACTCTTCCGCTGCACGTAAAAATTTTAAATTTTACGAACTCGTATCCTTGTCGACATGCACCCGGACCCAACATTTACATTGAGCATGTTTATTATTACCTCTTAAACACCATTTTTGATATTGTACTATTTGAGGATTTTGGGGCTATGGCCCTTGTAGTACTTATTTATGTTTTCATATGCAGTTTTAATTCACTTTTTATATTTGCTTATATGAAATGGTTTTGCTTTAATTATGAAGTACGCGTGCATGATATACATGATAAATTGCAAATTACCTTGTTAGTATGGATGTGTGAAAAATTTTCAAATATATCTTCTATCAGGGGATTAGGATAAAAGGGGGAGTTTCTATCACTTTTTCTATCTTGAGGATTTATATAGGGGGAGATTTGAAAATATTTCTATGTTTTAAATAGTATAGGATAGACTTGGAAAACACATGATTTCAAATCTAGAATGAAAAGTTGATACAAAATGGGTTGTTTTTCAAAGAATTAGAATTTTTGTCAAAAAGTAAAGCATATTTGGTATTTTTACGAAACTATATTTTTCTACGATAGAATACATCATAAGAAATATGCTTGCAAAATTTCAGAATTTTTCAAATTTTGTGAAATTTTTTAGGGGTTTCTGAATTTCGATTGGAATTCAGAATACAGTGCATTAGTCGACTGCCCTTGGGGCAGTCGACTGATCTTTCTATAGGTTTGTTGGTTTGCATGCACCAGTCGACTGGTACTGAAGCAGTTGACTGGTGCTGCTGTTTTCTGATTTCTGGGGGTTTTCAGAAATAGAAAGGTGCTCTCATTGATACTAGGGTTATGGTTGCTTGGGGCAATTTTTTTGATGGTGTCAAAGGGGGAGAATTTGTGGTTTTAAGTTAGGTTTAACTTAACTTGTGAGTTGTGGTTTAGGTTAGTGTTAACTTAACTTGTGGTTATGAAAAATTGAAAATTGTGTGGAGGGCATAAGTTAAGGGGAAGGATGCATGATTATGCTGCTTAACTTATGTCTATAATTTTCAATTGTTATTGTTGATTTTGCACCTAACTTAAACATATTGCCACACATCAAAAAGGGGGAGATTGTTAGGGTAATCAACCCAAGTTTGATCAGGTAGATCATGGGTTTTGATGTGTGTGTCAATATGATTAAGTTAGGGTTTCATGTTGATCTAATATGTGTATGTGAGTGTGTAAGTTTACAGGATACAAATAGACTTAGTTGGACGTCTTCGGGGCCGATGAAGGATGGCATGGGAGACAAGCCGAGGGCTTGTATGCATCCGAGGAACCGTGGACAAAGCAGGGACGGTGAGCCAAGAGAAGCGGACTTCGAGGCATACGTGAAGGATGGAATGGGAGACAATCCGTGGGCTTGCATGCATCTGAGGGACGAGAGCCAAAGTCGAAGAGGTCTTGAAGGCAACAGATCGAGGCTGCTGGAGCAGGGATGATGAGCTGAGGGAAGCGGACTTCAAGGCATACGTGAAGAGTAGCATGGGAGATAAGCCGCAGGCTTGCATGCATCTGAGGGACGAAAGCCAAAGTCGAAGAGGGCTTGAAGGCAACAGGTTGAGGCTGCTGAAGGAAGAGTCAACTGAGTTGTGAGGTTTCGAGTACTGAGAGAACTATACTCGGGAAGGGAAATCCTAGGGTTCGGGTGCTGAGAGAATTGTATTCGGGAGAGGAAACCCTACGTGGCAGTCGACTGGTGCTTGAGCAGTAGACTGGGGTAGAGCACAGAGAGATCAGTCGACTGGTAGAGGAGTAGTCGGCTGATGCAGTCGACTAGGCAGTCGGCTGGTGTCGACCAGAATGTGAATCGTTAGGCTGAGATGTTTGAATTCGCGAAGACCAGTCGACTGCCCCAGGGGCAGTCGACTGGTAACGGTCAAAAATAGGATCGAGCTCTATTTAAGAGAGCTCGTGTTTGGCTATTGTTTCTTGACGAAATTGGCTTTGGTCAAAGGCCAATTAGTAGTCTAAGAGCTCAGAAAGGTGTTTCGGGTTGTGGCGAGGTTTCTCCACACACAAGGCGCTACACTAGCTAGCTGGAGGTCTTTCGGGGAGTCATCTGTTGGGGCAATCTATGGTCCAGAGTGACCATGTGTTTTGATATTTGGGCAAAGGGTTTAAGGTAGGTTTACCCTTGTGCTTAATATGTGTATTTGAGTGTACAGGTTTTGCAGGATACACATGGACTTAGCTGGACGACGTCGGGACCGGTGAAAGATGGCATGGAGACAAGCCGAGGGCTTGCATGCATCTGAGGGGCTGTGGACAAAGCAGGGACAATGAGCCGAGAGAAGCGAACTTCGAGGTATACGTGAAGGATGACATGGGAGAAAAGTTGTGGGCATGCATGTATTTGAGGGACGAGAGCCAAAGTCGAAGAGGGCTTGAAGGCAACAGATCGAGGCTACTGGAGTAGGGACGATGAGCTGAGGGAAGCGGACTTCGAGGCATACATGAAGGGTGGCATGGGAGACAAGCCGCGGGCTTGCATGCATCCGAGGGACGAGAGACGTGGTTCCAAATGAATTGGGATTATTTGACCGCATTGGAAGTTCCATTTGAAGCTCTAACGGACAAGAAGAGAGAACGCCTTCGACCTCGGTATTGGACCAAGGATCAAATGGAGTAAGCGGAGGCGGATAAGGAGGTAACTAGAATTGTATTAAATTTATTACCTCCATACATTGTGTCAAATGTAGGAGAATACAAGAATGCGTATGAGCTATGGAGAAAAGTGATAGCTTTACATGAAAATTCGACACAAAGACAAGGAGAAAAGAGCCCAAGGAAGAGGGGTCATTGGTCCAAGAGAAGGAGAAGGACCAATCGAAAGTTGAGTCAAGTTCAACATCCGAAGAGGAGCAGAAGGGTGAATCGTCCACATCCTCAAGTGAAAAAAGAAATAGGAGTCTCCACTTCAAGGATTGAGGGGGAAGAGAGACCTTCGTCAATACCGGAACAAGAAGAATCTTCCACCTCCGTCAAAGCAAAATCAAAAGACCACTTATAACTTCCATTTTGTTACTTCAATTAGGCTCTAAAATCCATATTTTGATCCATCTTTACATGCTTAATCTAGGATTTACACTAGGTTCCATGGATTAAGTTCATTTTGGCTTTTATTGCAAATCTTTGCATATTTGAGATATTTTGATACCTAATTCGAATGTGGTTTTGTAGGCTTTGAAGAATCATGGACCTAAGTCAAGTTGGATCAAGTATGAGTCAGAATTTGACTCGGATCAAGGTGATCAAGCATTGAATCAATATGGGTCGTTCGATCAAGGAACAAGTAGATCTAAGCCGTCTGTGAGCTTCTGATCAATCCGAGTTCAGGATAGGGCTAATCATGACCCCAGATCAAGATCTGAAAGTTTGAACCAAATCAGAGCACATCTGACCGTCGGATCAAGCTTAAAGGAGTCTCAACCATCCAAGCAAGAGGAGGGATGATCTGAGCCATCGGCAGCAGATCTGATTGATCCGAGTTAAGGAGAAGTAGATCAAAGCCATTGATCAAGATCTAGAAATTTTGGCTCAGATCTGAGAAGATCTGACCGTTGGATGAGGCTGAAACGATCACAGCCGTCGAAATTCAAATGTTTCAGTTAAAACAAAATTCCCCTCTTCCGCTCGAGCGTCGTCGCCAGATCGCGTCTCCAACTTTTCCGTTCATCTTCGTTCTTCGTTTTCGATCGCACGCGGCCACCCAGATCGAGTTCTTCTTCATATTTCAATTCGTCAAGATCAGTTCCGCGAGAGGTTCGCAATCGATTCATCTCTGGAAGCTCAGGCGAGGGTTTCACCGTGAGCTCGCTTCATCCTATCAATTCTTGCTTGATTCCCAATCTTCATCAATCGGAGCAAATCAGAGGGGTTCTCTGAGTTGGTTCGAGGGTCCCTAAGCTACCACTTTCCATTCCAACCATCAAGGAAGAAGGGATCGGAGGAAGTTTCAGATTTCACATCCAAGCTACACAAATTGATCACGGAGTTGATTTCTGTTTGATTCTCGAGCGAGGAGGTTCCGAGCTCGATCGTTATGTGACGGTAAGGAGCAAATATTGGTGAAGAATTTGAACTGGTGTCAATTAGTTGTAGATTTCTTTTCTGAACTCAATTCTGTAACATTCCAGTTTGTTTCGTATCGTTTCAGATCGCATTTCAGCTACTGATCGATCATTCGACCGATCCAGGCAGCACATGATCGGTCACCAGTCCGATCAGGCTTGTATCTGATCGGTCAACCGACCGATCAGTTGACCATAGCTACAATTTAGCCCTGTTTTAAGCATTCAATTCGTATTGAGTGAATTCCCTTTAATTTCTGCAACTTAGCTACAGATTTATTGTTTGGTTGACCTTAAAGCTAGTTCAATCTTCAATTCCATAATTTCATATTGAATTGCTTGTCTTTGTTAAGTTAGGTTTTTACAAGTTGCTAGTTTAATTCCTGCTTTAGCCAATTTCATTTCAAACTATACTCTCTTTCTTATTTGCAAAACAAAACCCCCATTCCAATTTGAAAACCCAAAACATTTGACGACAAACAAATTCAAGCTTGATTCAAACACTCACAACTAGTCCTTGGAAAAATACGACCTGAGGCCCCTATTCTACATTTAATTCTGTTAGCCAAGGGTTTTCAGTTTATAAATTTCTAAATTTGAGGCTCATTCGTGACACTAGTATTGGGCAACCATCAAATTTTTGGCGCTGTTGCCGGGGAACTAACTAGTTGAGTTTGTTTGATTTTTGCTTGCGTGCTTATTGTCATATTTTGTGATCTATTTCACTTGTTTCATTTTTCTATATACATTTGCTACGATTTGTGTTTATTGTATGACCAGGTCTGCAGGTGGTGATCTTGAGGAATTTGATCCTGAAATAGAGAGGACTTTCAGAGCAAGAAGGAACCAAGGCAAAATTTCAGAGGCTATTGATATCATTCCTACTCAGTCAGGCAATCCTATGGCAGACCACCAGAAAACCATGAAAGAACTTGCAGCACCTAATGATGCTTTCCAGTATTCATGCATTGCTTATCCAGAGCTTACTGGTGACTTTGAGCTGAGATCAGGCTTGATTCATTTATTGCCTAAATTTCAAGGATAGTCTAGAGAGGATCCCAACAAACACTTGCATGAATTTCATGTAGTCTGCTCCACTATGAAGCCTCAGGGTATTTCTGAATAGGATATAAAGCTGAGAGCATTTCCATTTTCCCTGACTAGAGCAGCTAAGGATTGGTTCTATTATCTGCCCACCGGACATGTTTCTAGTTGGATTTCTATGAAGAAGGCATTCTTGGAGAAGTATTTTCCAGCCTCCAGAATAGCTATCATCAGGAAGAGTATTTGTGGCATACAGCAAGTAGTGGGAGAGACCCTATACGATTATTGGGAAAGATTCAACAAGCTTTGCTCAAGTTGCTCACAGCACCAGATCAGTGAGCAGCTCCTTATTCAGTACTTCTACGAGGGTCTACTCCAGATGAATACGATTATGATTGACGCTGCAGCTGGAGGAGCCTTAGTGAACAAAACACCGGATCAGGCTAGAGAATTAATTTCAAACATGGCAGAAAATTCACAACAGTTTGGGAGTAGAGCTCTTTCCACTAGAGGAGTTAATGAGGTTCAGATGGTCTCTAATGAGCAAAATGAGATTAAGAGTTCTTTGATGGAGCTTACTTCCCTGGTGAAGCAAATGACATTAAACAATGTGAGCCAAAACCAGAATTTTTCGGTACCTCCACCTTCGAACCAAGTGATGAGGTTATGTAGTATTTGCTCAAGCCAAGAACACAACTCGGATTTATGTCCTAATCTCCAGCAAGATGAAACACTAGCGGCTTTGATTAGAGGACAATTTCAAGCCAAGAACAACCCATATTCATCTACCTATAATTCGGGTTGGAGGGATCATCCAAATTTAAAGTATGGCAATTCTTTTTATCAACAAAACCCATCACAACAGTCATTTCAACAGCCTCAACTGAATTTCCAGCAAAATCAGGAAGGGCAGCAAGGGTTTCAGAGTTTCCAGCAGCAATTTCAGCAACCAATTCAGCCTCAATTCCAGCCAATTCAGCAAGGGCAGCAAGGGTTTCAATCATTCCAGACCTTCCAACATCAAAATCAGCAAGGTTTCCAACCCTCACAGTCATACAATCAAAATTTCCAGCCCTTAAGTCAACAATTCCAACCTCCACAGTTTCAACCCTCACAACAACAATTTTAACCTCAAAACCAGAATTTTCAGAGCTACAATTCTCAGCAGTTCCCAGCCTACTTTTTAACAATTTCAGCAGCCATTTCAACCCTATAACCAGCCCCAGCAGCCCTATTTTCAAGGTTCACAGTAAGGTAGCAATTTTCAACAACCTCAATCTTTATTTCAAGGCCAACCGAAGACCCATGCTAACCAAGGAGGCTATGGAGCTTCTAGTGGGGTGAATGCTCAACAACAAAGGCTAGAGGAGATGTTACAACAACTCTTGCAACAACAAGGCCAACAAAAAAATGATTCTACCTTACAAAACATTGAGAGACACATTGGACAATTGGCTAGTGGGATAAACCAAATGCAAGCCCAAGGATCAAGTCAACTACCTTCTCAAGCTACTCCCAATCCAAACGGAAATGTTAGTGCCATCACTTTGAGAAGTGGGAAGGTTGCTTCTAGTTCAAATGCTCCAAGGGCTGAATTTTTTGAAAATCGGACAGCACCTAGTTTTTCATCCCAAAACAACCACGAAATGTCTTCTAAATCAGTTGATTTCAATCCTAGTTCAAGCCTAACTCCTTCCTTAAGTGATCCTGTGATTTTGGTGGAAAATGAAGGAGAAATCAGTGGTAAAAGTGGACCTACAGCAGCTACTTCAATTGGAATTCCAACTCAAGTTTCAACTCCACAAGTTTCAGCTCAAGAGGAGAAATTGAAGGTTCCTTTTCCCTTTCCACAGCGCAAGAATCAAGCCAAAAAGCAAGTGGAGGAGGAGAAGGCTAAGGAATATAATGAGCTTGTGAAGTTGTTGAGTAAGGTAGAGATTAATGTACCTTTGTTGACTATGATTAAACAAATCCCCAAGTATGCTAAATTTCTCAAAGATTTGTGTGTTCACAAGAAGAAACTAAAGGAGAATGAGCTGGTCAGCTTAGGGAATAATGTCTCAACATTTATCCATTACATCCCTTAGAAGTGTGAAGATCCAAGGGTTTTTACTATGTCTTGTGAGATTGGGAGGACTCTATTTCATGATGCCATGTTGGACATAGGAGCCTCTATTAATGTGATGCCCAGATCAGTCTTCCAGATGCTTGGTATTGGTCCTCTTCAGCCTACAGGAGTGGTGATCTAGTTAGCAAACAGGAGTCAGACCCACCCAGTCGGTATTATTGAAGATGTGTTAGTAAAGGTGAAGGAGCTGATCTTTCCTGCAGATTTCTACATTTTGGATATGGAGGGAGACTACCTAGCACATAGATCTCCACTCATCCTTGGGAGGTCATTTTTGAAGACTACAAGAACAAAAATTGATGTATATGCTGGCACACTGTCCATGGAGATAGGAGACACAGTAGTCCAGTTCAGCATTTTCGATGCCATGAAGCACCCCAGAGAGGATCACTCTATTATGAGTATTGGCATTCTAGAGGAGTTGGATGATGCAGATATATTGGCTGAGGGAGCTCCACTTGTTATTTCCAGAGGAGATGTCAGATCAGAGGAGGCTGAGGATGTTTTAGCTACAGAGGAGGTTGATTTGGAGGCTGTTTCATATTTACTTTTAAATGTAGGGGAATTTACAGGTGTAGGGGATTGCACAAAGCCCCAGGGATCACCTACCTTGATTGATATTCCAGAGGATCCAGAGTACAGGTGTGAGAGTGTAGGAGATTGCACTGAGCCCCAGGGATCACCCATACCTACTGAGCAAGCATAAATTGAGCTCAAGCTATTGCTAGATCATTTAACATATGCTTATCTAGGAGAGGAGCAGAATTTTCCTGTCATCGTCGCCCAGAACTTAGATTCAGAGCAAGAAGACATGTTATTGCAAGTTCCGAGGCAGCACAAGACAGCCATTGGGTGGACTCTAGCTGATATACCAGGTATTAGCCTAGCTATTTGTATGCATAGGATATTTTTGGAGGAGAATGTCAAGCCAGTTAGGCAGCCACAAAGAAGACTAAATCCACTGATTTTGGATGTTGTAAAGAAAGAGGTGACTCAACTCTTACAGGCAGGTATCATATACCCTATTTCTGATAGCCAGTGGGTTTGTCCCATCCATGTGGTGCCTAAGAAATCTGGAGTTACAGTGGTGGAAAATGAAAACAATTAGTTAGTGTTGGATCGAGAGATGCGATAGAGGGGGGGGGTGAATGTCGCAAATCGTTCGGATTTAAAAGAAAGAGTAAGTGCGCGGCAGAAATAGAGACAAAATAACACAACGCTAACAAAGTCGTTTTTACTTGGTTCGGAGCCTGGGTCGACTCCTACTCCAAGGCCCACAGTCGTTGACCGTTTACTTTGGGCAATTCTATAATGCGTAGAAAGAATACAGAGGAGAACTATAATTTACAATAAACAAAGATTACACTTCTGTATTTACCAACTCCCGGGGAAGGCTCGAGTTTCGGTGCAGCGGGAGGTCGACACGCTTCGGACTTGAGTCGGGAAGTTCCTGGAGCAGAGCACGGTCGTCAGAGAGTTTGGATGCGTTGAATGAAAGTTGTGTGTTGAAGAAGAGGGTTGAGGCCCTTTTTATAGTGCCTGGGGGCGCCCTGGTCGACGGGGGCGCCCCCCCACGTGGCAGCAGATCCACAAGAGGCGCGGTCGTCGACTTATCCCTTAATCCTCGGGATAAGGCCTTGACTGGGGCGCCCTGGACGCTGGGGGCGCCCTGGTTGACCCGGTCAAACCTTATCCGCAGCGCTGAGCTCTCCTTGGTAAGGCTGGGGGCGCCCGGGACAGCGGGGGCGCCCTGGGTGCGCAGTGCAGACGCGACAGCAGCTTAACTCTTCAGTTGGTTTGCCATGGGAGCGCCCGGGACAGCGGGGGCGCCCTCAGAATGTACTGTCGAGGTTCATTTGCTTCTTTGTGTTTTGTGTTCACCTTGGGGGCGCCCAGGACACTCCGGGCGCCCTGGTCAGCAGTTGCCTCTTTCCTTTGAGGCATTCTGAGCTGCAGACACACGTTCCTTCGGTCCTGCTTCCAGGGTTAGTCCAAAACACAATAAAACAAATATTTAATTTAATTTCTACAGCTTCAGCTGTCTTGGTTCTGACTTTGGTCTCCAAAATGGAGCCCTAGGTCGAACCGACGCCTAATGTTCCCTCAAGGGGAACGCGTCCTCACCTACTCCTCTCGGGAGAATTTACCTGGTGCCAACCGGCTCCTCCAGTTGGACTTTTGCCCGGCAGTCCTTCGCCAGGTCTTGAGTTGCCAAGCTGCCCTTCGCTTGGTGCCTAGCAGCCCTTCGCTAGGTCTTTTCTTCTGGCAGCCCTTCGCCAGTGCCTAACATTCCTTCGCTAGGGCTTGTCCATTCTGGCAGTCCTTCGCCAGAGCCTAGCAGTCCTTTGCTAGGGCTTTTCCTGTCTGGCAGTCCTTCGCCAGTGCCTAGCATTCCTTCGCTAGGGCTTTTCCTGTACACTCAAGAAACTTGTTAGACAACAACTAACTCTTAACTTTTGAACCCTTTTGCCAATATCAAAACACAGGTTTGACTTGGGTGCATTCTGCACCAACAATCTCCCCCTTTTTGATATATGGCAACCTAGTTCAAAAAGTTAAGGAAAAAATGTTGAAATTAAAATCCTAAGTTAGATTCCCTCCCCCTGGAAGAAATCTCCCCCTAGGTTTTTCAAAAGTAGGTGGTTTGAGTTTAAATACTTAGAAAATTTTATTATAGAAAAACTTTTTAAGTATTGGCTGAGTTTTTCAAAAAATGTTCTAAGTTTGAAGAAGTTTTCATATTTTAGCAAATTTTGAGTTTAGGAAAACTTTTTAGACTTAGATTTTTTCAGTTTTTGAAAACTCTTGTTTTTAAGCACAAAAAATTCAGGCTTTAAAAATTCATACTTAGAAAGATTCGAGACTTGGAAGACTTAAAAAACTTTTCAGGCTTAGGAAACTTTTCAAAGAATATTTTAAGCAAACATTAATAGCAATTCAGAGCAAAAAGAATTTTAAGCAAATAAATTAAGCTTAGAAATAATTCAGAGTTAGAAATTTTTTAAAGGATAAATTTACGCTTTGAATTTCTAACTTTGAGTTTAAAACTTTTTGAGTAAGGAAATCGTAAACATGGTAAAAAAATTTGAAAAACATTTTTGTTCCCTGTTTCCTTTCCAACTCTCCCCCTTTGACATATATCAAAAAATGCACAAAAAGATATTTGCAATAATTAAATAAAGCATTTGCTGTACTGAATCGAGCTAGGACCTAAGTCTGGTTAAATCTTTAGGGACCTGTCTAACCCAATTAGCTACTTACTAACTGTTATAAACAGTAGCTTTTGCTAGGGTTAGTCAAGTTAAGTGAGCTGTTCAAGTTAGATTGTCTAAACTTGACACTTAACCTGATTGCTGTTCAGTTTGTATTTAGTGCCCCAACTACTGCAGATGCACTGACTTAAAGCATCTTGAGTTAAGGCAGAGACCTAAGCATCTCAACCCTTTCTAGGTTATCAATCAAAGTACCCTAAGGTGCTTGTGAGATGCTGGCTTCTAGATCTATAGGTGCATGCAGTTCTAGGGTTAGAGCCTAGGCTAAGTCCATTTCGAAAAAAACCTAGTTTTGAAGGGGGTAGTTTTTTGAAATAAAACTAAGTCAAAAAAAATTTTTAGAACTGAAGAAAAAACTTTTTAAAGTCAAAGTAACATTTTTAACAAAAACATTTTAAAATCAATTAAGACATTTTAAGATCAATTTAAAACATTTTAAAATCAATTTAAAACATTTTAAAATCAATTAAGACATTTTAAGATTAATTTAAAACATTTTAAAACAAAAACCAAATGATTCTATTCTACTAAGCACAACCCTAACTGCCTTCTTAGTGAGCTAAACTCAGATTCAGGTAGGGGTTTAGTGAATATGTCAGCTAGGTTGGACTTAGAGTCTACATGCTTAAGGACTATTTCACCCCTAGCTACGTGATCTCTTACAAAGTGATGTTTTACTTCTATGTGTTTGGTTCTAGAATGTTGTATTGGGTTTTTGGTTAAGTTAATTGAGCTAATATTGTCAATATTGACTTGGGTCTGATTGTAGTCTAGCTGAAAGTCCTTAAGAGTATGCATCATCCATAGGAGTTGAGCTACACACTCTCCTAAGGCTACATATTCAGCTTCAGTTGTTGATAAAGCAACACAGTGTTGCTTTCTACTGCACCAACTTACTAAGCTGTTTCCTAAAAGTTGACAGCTTCCACTTGTACTTTTTCTATCTAATTTACAACCAGCATAGTCAGAATCAGAGTATCCTGATAACTTAAAGGATGAAGTCCTAGGGTACCAAATCCCTACATTTAGGGTGCCCTTAATGTATCTTAAAACTCTTTTTAGGGCTGCTAAGTGAGTTTCCTTAGCACAGGTTTGGTACCTAGCACACATTCCTACTGAAAAGAGTATATCAGGTCTGCTGGCTGTAAGGTACAGTAGACTTCCTATCATACTTCTGTAAAGTTTTAGGTCTACTGGTTTACCCTCAGGGTCACTATCTACTTTTACATTTGTGGCCATTGGGGTACTTATACTTTTAGAATTATCCATTTTAAATTTCTTAATTAGTTCTTTAGCATATTTAGATTGATGTACATAATTTCCATCCTTAGTTTGTTTGATTTGTAACCCTAGGAAAAAGTTGAGTTCCCCAACTAAACTCATTTCAAACTCACTTTCCATAATTGTTACAAATTCTTTTAGAAATTTAAAATTAGTTGATCCAAATATTATATCATCTACGTAAATTTGGGCAACAAATATATCCTTTTCTAAAATTTTAACAAACAAGGTTGGGTCAATTTGACCTTGTTTGAATTCTTTAGAGATCAGGTAATTGGATAATCTTTCATACCAGGCCCTGGGTGCTTGTTTTAGTCCATAAAGGGCTTTACTAAGTTTGTAGACATGATCGGGTTTTTCTATATCCTCAAATCCTGGGGGTTGTCCTACATAAACTTCTTCCTTAATAAGCCCATTTAAGAAGGCTGACTTTACATCCATTTGGTATAATTTAAATCCTTTATGGGATGCAAAGGCTAGTAACATCCTAATAGACTCAAGTCTAGCTACAGGGGCGTAGGTTTCATCATAATCCAACCCTTCTACTTGGCTGAATCCCTTAGCTACTAAGCGGGCTTTATTTCGGACTATTTCACCTTGATCGTTTAACTTATTCCTAAATACCCACTTAGTGTCAATTACGGATTTGCCCTTAGGTTTAGGTACTAACTCCCAGACTTGGTTTCTCTCAAATTGGGCTAACTCTTCTTGCATGGCTAAGATCCAGTCAGGATCAGGTAGGGCTTCCTCAATAGTCTTAGGTTCAATCTTTGAAATCATGGCTATTGGACTAAGATTTCTATAGGAAGCTCTAGTTCTGACTCCTAAGGTTGGATCACCTACAATTTGGTCAGTTGGGTGACTGAGTCTGGGTTTCTTGGTTTTTCTAGTACTTGGCTCAGCTTCAGGTCCAGCTGGTCCAATAGGTTCAATTCTGGGTTCATTGGTTGGTTCAACTGATTCAGAAGTTGGTTCAATTGTTAAGTCATTAAAGGGTTCAGTTAGGGTTTCAGAGTTATCTTCTTGATCAGTATTTGGTGAAGCTAAGTCAGAATTATCAGATTTTGGGTTAGTTTCTTCATCAAATATTAAGTTGGTTGTTTCTTCAATTTTCTTAGTTATTTTGTTGTAGACTCTATAAGCTCTACTTGTTGTAGAGTACCCTAAAAAGATACCTGGGTTTGACTTGGATTGGAATTTTCCAAGATAGTCTTTGGTATTAAGAATATGGACTTTGCATCCAAAGACTCTAAGATAGTGTAGGTTTGGAAGTCTATGGTAGTAAAGTTCATAGGGTGTTTTATTTAACCTTTTATTAAGCAGAATCCTATTTTGGATATAGCAAGCTGTGCTAATTGCTTCTGCCCAATAGTGGTTAGGTAGGTCAAATTCATTGAGCATAACCCTAGCAGCTTCCTGTAGGGTTCTATTCTTCCTTTCTACTATGCCATTTTGTTGGGGGGTTCTAGGACACGAAAATTCGTGTTTATATCCATTTACTTTGCAGAATTCTTCGAATCTTTGATTCTCGAATTCTCCCCCGTGGTCAGACCTAAGTCTTTTGATTTTGGTATCATTTTGATTTTCAATCAATTTACAAAAGTTGTTAAATAGGTTCAGGGTTTCATCTTTGGTCTTTAGAAACCTGACCCAGGTGAACCTAGAGTAGTCATCAATTATCACTAAGCAGTATCGGTTTCCACTTAGTGACTTGGCTCCATGTGAATCAAATAGGTCAAGGTGTAGGAGCTCAAGTGTGGTTTGGGTTTGATCAGATTGGATCAATTTGTGACTAGACTTGGTTTGTTTGCCTTGATTACAGGATTCACATATTAGGTTTTCATTATTCTTAATTTTGGGGACACCTTTGACTAAGCCAAGTTGGGTAATTTTTGAGATAGTTCTTAGATTGGTATGACCTAATCTCCTATGCCAGAGTTTTGATTGTTCTAACTGTGTTAACATGCATTTGGGTATAAGGGGAAGATTTATAGTGTATACATTGTTTTTCCTAGTGCCCTTAAGCATGATTTCTGAGTCTTGTGCATTTCTAATCAGGCAATCAGAATTGTTGAAAGTAACTAAATAACCAGAGTCACATAACTGACTTATGCTAAGTAAGTTAAAATTGAAGTTTTCCACCAATAGAACTTTCTTAATAATGAAATTGGATTTAAGTTCAATATTACCTGACCCAATTACCTTGAGTGTAGCATTGTTACCAAATGCCACTGAGCCCAGGTTTTTGAACTTGAGTTTGGTGAACTTCAATTTGTCCCCAGTCATATGTCTGGAGCACCCGCTATCTAACATCCATTGGTCCAAATCTTTATGTTCCTACACATAAAGAATTGTTGATGATTTGGATCCAATTTAAGTTAGGGATAGCTTAAATTGAGTTTCACTTCCTAGTCTGTCTCACCCTAGTCTAGGGTTTTCAATCACGTTAACCTTAAGGTTTTTGTGAGACAGGTTTGAGGGTAGAAATTAGTTTTGAAAAGGAATTTCAATTTATTTTCAAAAAAATTATTTAATTTTGATAACAGATTTGAAAAAAAAATAGAAATTTTGAAAACAGATTAAGTGTTTTTCAAAAAGGTAATAAGTTTGAAAAATAGAAGTTTTGAAAACAGATTAGAATCTATAATTATTTGAAATTTGAGTTAGATTCGAATTTGACAAAAGATAATTTGAATTTGAATTTCAGAAATTGGCTTCCAGGTCTTGGCGAGGCACTAGGCCTTCTTTGGCCGTAGCCTTATGGGATCATCCACCCTTTCCTTGACAAAGCCTTTTAATGAAATTTCATTTTCAAATTAAATTAAGTCATTTTCTGGTCTAACTAGCTTGGGTCTTGGATCGGTAGCTTCGGCTGGTTTCACCAGTCTAAAGAGACCAAGTAGACTTGATCTTATTAGAGTTGGTTTCCCCAACGTACTATCATCTCACCTCCTCTCAATACTATGTTTTCAAGTTTCAAGTAATTTAGTCCTTAAATCTAAGTATTCCTTAAATCTAAGCATGACAATTTGCAAAAAATTAAATAAACAAACAATCAATCAAAAAAAAATTATCTAATTATAAAAATTGTTTTGATTTTGGCTCCCCCTGGACTAAAGCCTCTGTATGGGTTAGGCAAGATGTGAATCTTGTCCTTGGGGATCCAAAATTGATTTGAACCAGTTGGTTTAGTCAGACACAGTTTTGGCACCCATGCCTGAACCTTAGGTCTTGACTGGTTCAGTACAGCAAAGTAAGATCTTTGCCGAGATTTGGTTCTATAGCCAAGTCCGGATCGGTTTAGAACAGACTTCTGTTTTCCCAGAATCATATCAAGATTCTTGGAACCAGAAGTGAATCGTTCTAAAGCTGTTCTTAAGTCCTTAACTTGAGTTTTCAGGGAGGAATTCTCTGATTCAAGTTTTTCAACTTGATCAGGGGTTCCTTCCTGAATTTTCTCAGTTAAGGATTTAGAATTAGCTCCCTCTTTCAGGAGTTTTACTTCCTGTCGGAGGGACTCGATTCGGAGTTTGGCTTTCGCCAAATCTCGGGATAGATAGGAAATAAGCGAATTCAATTGCAATTTTGAAAAACCCGTTACCCTTATTTCGCCGTCGTCGGAGAATGTCAGCTTGCCGTCGTCCCGGTCCGAGTCTGAGTCAGTCTCGATTTGATCCGAAGCGGTCAGGGCTAGAAGATTGGACTGGGGTGCTTCTTCTTCTTCTTCTGAGGAAGACTCGTCCCAGGTTGCTTGGAGTGCCTTCTTCTTTCTGGTCTTTTTGGACTCCTTTAGACTTGGACATTCAGTCTTGTAGTGGCCCTTCTTCTTGCATTCGTAGCAGGTTACGTTGGGCTTTTGTTTGTCAGTTGTCGGATCAGCTTGTCCGTCCTTTCTTCGGCTTGTTCTCCGTGTGTTGGTTTGGTTCTTCAACTTTTTGTAGTAACTTCGAGCTAGCCGGACCAGTTCAGATTGATCTTCTTCTTGATCTTCTGTTTCTGAATCTGAGGTAGATTCAGGTTCAACTTGAGTTTTCTTCTTGGTCGTCTTTCCTGTTTTCCCTGCAAAGAAAGCTATACTTTTCTCGACCAAATTGCAGTTAGTCTGTTCATGCAGCTCAAGTTCAGAAAATAACTCATCTAACTTAATTTTTGAAAGATCCCTAGAGACCTTGTATGCATCTACCATAGATGCCCACAAGGTGGTCCTAGGGAATGCGTTTAGGGCATACCTTATAAGATCACGGTTTTGAACCTGGTGACCTATTGCGTGAAGACCGTTCATCAGTTCCTGGATTCTGGCGTGGAGCTGGGCTGCTATCTCGTTATCTGCCATTTTGATAGTGAAGAGCTTGTTCAGTAGCAGGTCCCGTTTGCTGATCCTCGTATCTGAAGTTCCTTCGTGGAGCTCAATCAGTTTAGCCCATAGCTCCTTTGCACTGTTGAAGGGGCCTACGCGGTTCAGCTCTTCTTTCGTTAGTCCGCATTGGAGAGTCTGGGTTGCTTTGGCGTCAGCTTCAATTTTGCGTTTAAGGGCAGTGTCCCACTCTGAGTAGTTTTGCGGTACACCTTCAGCATTTGTGGGAATCATCAGTCCAGACTGGATGATTATCCACATATCCACCTGAGTTTTCAAGTGGACCTCCATTCGACTTTTCCAGTAAGGAAAGTCTTCTCCACTGAAAAGTGGAGGTCTAGCGGTGCTAAATCCTTCTTGGATGGCCATTTGTTCTGAGATGAAAAAAAAACAACAAAAATATTCCAAGACTTGGTCTTGGATTAGTAGTGCCGGAAGAATAAATAAAAACAAATTTCAAGTGGTGTTGCACCAACCTTGAAATAAAAACTCGAACGAAAATAGAATATATTTTTTTAAAAAAAACCTGAGAGAGAAAACGAAAGAAATCCGAAAAATTTTCAAACTGGTGGTTGCACCAGGTTTGAATTCCCCGCTCTGATACCACTTGTTGGATCGAGAGATGCGATAGAGGGGGGGGGGGTGAATGTCGCAAATCGTTCGGATTTAAAAGAAAGAGTAAGTGCGCGGCGGAAATAGAGACAAAATAACACAACGCTAACAAAGTCGTTTTTACTTGGTTCGGAGCCTGGGTCGACTCCTACTCCAAGGCCCACGGTCGTTGACCGTTTACTTTGGGCAATTCTATAATGCGTAGAAAGAATACAGAGGAGAACTATAATTTGCAATAAACAAAGATTACACTTCTGTATTTACCAACTCCCGGGGAAGGCTCGAGTTTCGGTGCAGCGGGAGGTCGACGGCGCTTCGGACTTGAGTCGGGAAGTTCCTGGAGCAGAGCGCGGTCGTCAGAGAGTTTGGATGCGTTGAATGAAAGTTGTGTTGAAGAAGAGGGTCGAGGCCCTTTTTATAGTGCCTGGGGGCGCCCTGGTCGACGGGGGCGCCCCCCCCCCACGTGGCAGCAGATCCACAAGAGGCGCGGTCGTCGACTTATCCCTTAATCCTCGGGATAAGGCCTTGACTGGGGCGCCCTAGACGCTGGGGGCGCCCTGGTTGACCCGGTCAAACCTTATCCGCAGCGCTGAGCTCTCCTTGGTAAGGCTGGGGGCGCCCTGTGCGCTGGGGGGCGCCCGGGACAGCGGGGGCGCCCTCAGAATGTACTGTCGAGGTTCATTTGCTTCTTTGTGTTTTGTGTTCACCTTGGGGGCGCCCGGGACACTCCGGGCGCCCTGGTCAGCAGTTGCCTCTTTCCTTTGAGGCATTCTGAGCTGCAGACACACGTTCCTTCGGTCCTGCTTCCAGGGTTAGTCCAAAACACAATAAAACAAATATTTAATTTAATTTCTACAGCTTCAGCTGTCTTGGTTCTGACTTTGGTCTCCAAAATGGAGCCCTAGGTCGAACCGACGCCTAATGTTCCCTCAAGGGGAACGCGTCCTCACCTACTCCTCTCGGGAGAATTTACCTGGTGCCAACCGGCTCCTCCAGTTGGACTTTTGCCCGGCAGTCCTTCGCCAGGTCTTGAGTTGCCAAGCTGCCCTTCGCTTGGTGCCTAGCAGCCCTTCGCTAGGTCTTTTCTTCTGGCAGCCCTTCGCCAGTGCCTAGCATTCCTTCGCTAGGGCTTGTCCATTCTGGCAGTCCTTCGCTAGAGCCTAGCAGTCCTTTGCTAGGGCTTTTCCTGTCTGGCAGTCCTTCGCCAGTGCCTAGCATTCCTTCGCTAGGGCTTTTCCTGTACACTCAAGAAACTTGTTAGACAACAACTAACTCTTAACTTTTAAACCCTTTTGCCAATATCAAAACACAGGTTTGACTTGGGTGCATTCTGCACCAACAGTTAGTGTCCACCAGAGTTAAAAATTCATGGAGAGTTTGCATTGACTATAGGAAGCTAAACCAAGTCACGAGAAAAGATCACTTTCCCTTGCCTTTTATTGATCAGATGCTAGAGAGGATGGCAGGTAAGTCTCACTACTGCTTCTTGGATGGGTACTCAGGATATTTCCATATTTGTATCGACCTGGAGGATCAGGAGAAGACCACCTTCACTTGTCCCTTCGGCACTTTTGTATATAGACGGATGCCATTTGGACTCTGCAACGCTCCAGCGACTTTCCAGCGGTGCATGGTAAGTATTTTTGGTGAATTATTAGAGCACTGTATGGAGATTTTCATGGATGATTTTTCTATTTTTGGCACGTCATTTGATTCTTGTTTATATAATTTGTCTAGGGTTTTACATAGGTGCATTGAAACCAATCTTGTTCTTAATTTTGAAAAATATCATTTCAGGGTAGAGCATGGTATTGTACTAGGTCATATAGTCTTAGGAGAGGTATTGAGGTAGATCCTGATAAAATTAATGTTATATCTTCTTTATCTTACCTCGTATGCGTACGGGATGTTCGAGCTTTTCTTGGTCATGCAGGATTCTACCGTAGATTTATTAGACTTCAGTGAGATTGCTCGACCCTTGACTAGACTGTTGCAAAAAGATGTGAAATTTTGTTTTGATGACAAATGCAAAGAAGCTTTTCAGAGATTAAGGGAGGCCCTTACTTCAGCTCCTATTATTAGACCCCCTGATTGGAATTTACCTTTTGAACTAATGTGTGATGCATCTAATTTTGCTGTAGGAGCTGTTCTTGCACAGAGGGTGGATGGAGCTGTTGGTGCCCCAGTTGGTTTTGATGTGATCAACCAAGTTAGGTTAGGTCCTGTTGGTTTTAATCCCTCTACTAAGTGTGCAGGAGCTTAGGTACGGAGGAAGTCAAGTGTAAGACGTAGCGGACGAGAAGGATTGTGCGGGGAAGTGAGCCGACGGGCTCGGTACAATCCGAGGGACGCGGATGCTGCGGAAGAGTACACCGGTGGAGCGAGAAGGACGTGCGCGATGTCCGAGGGACGAGAAGCCGGGAGGAAGGACGCTCGAGGGGCGAAAGGCCGGAGTCGGGTTCAGGTGAGCCTAACTCCGGTTGGCCGGAAATCACCCAGAAGATGAAGAATCAAAAAGACTAGTCCAAGCGCCCAAAAGAAAAGAGAAAATTATTTGGTGCCACGAAGGATTGAACCCGAGACCTCGACAACACACACTAACCCACTTACCATTTGGACTAAAGGGCGATGGCAGTAAAATGTTGCCGATATTACTACTTAGAGATTACAACAGCGACATGGAGATTCCAACAACCATCTCGAGGAAAGATAAAGTTTTAATTAAAACAATTAAAACTTAAAGGATAATGTTACATTATCCTTTAATCAAATCCAATAGATGTAGTTTAATCCCATCCAAGATCAACCATCCAGATTACATCCATGGATCAACGGCCAAGAGAAAAGTGATCAACAATCAACAATCCAGATTTATTCTCTTAGGCTATAAATAGACTTAGAGGTTTTGCTTTAGAAATCAATCATTTTATTCATTCTTGTAAAATCTCTAGCGTGCTATTTTTGTAAGGCTTCTCCACCACAAGGAGATTTTTATTGAGCGTCCACTGCCTGGAAGAAACTTTCTCAGTTGCGACCAAGTTCTTTTTTAAAGACGAGTGCCTCCACTTTCATAATTTTTTTCCCCGTCTATTCACCCCCCCCCTCTAGCCGGTCCAACCCGATCTAACAGGAGCACCTTATATCATTTGTTATGCTTCCAAGACCCTAGATGTCGCCCAAGCCAACTACACTACCATTGAAAAAGAGCTTCTTGCTATTGTTTTTGCTTTAAACCGATTTAGATCTTATTTATTGTGCTCACATGTCATTGTTTTTTTCTGATCATGCAGCTCTGAAGTACCTTTTGAAAAATCCAGATGCTAAGCCCAGACTAATCAGATGGATGCTTCTACTCCAAGAATTTGACATGGAAATCCGAGATAGAAGTGTCAAAGAGAACCTAGTTGCAGATCACTTGAGAAGAATTGAGGGAGATGGATCCCCTACCACCATTGATGATGACTTTAGAGATGAGCACCTTCTTGTGATACATGGTGAGTCGCCCTGGTATATAGATCTTGTTAACTTTCTAGTAGCTCATGTTTTTCCTACACAATTTTCTAAGGCTCAAAAAGATAAACTCAAAAGTGATGCAAAATTCTATGTGTGGGATGATCCTTATTTATGAAAATTTTGTAATGATCAAATTATTAGAAGATGCATACCTGATCATGAATTTTATTCAGTCCTTACATTTTGTCATTCATCATCCTGTGGAGGACATTTTGGACCACATAGGACAGCTAGAAAAGTTTTAGAGTGTGGTTTATATTGGCCTACCTTATTTCATGATGCATATTTGTTTTATAAGAATTATGATAGATGTCAGAGAACTGGGAACATATGAGCTAGAAATGAAATGCCCCAACAAACTATGCTTTTTTGTGAGATTTTTGATGTTTAGGGAATAGACTTTATGGGACCTTTTCCTGCATCTTGTGGTTATTTGTATATTTTGCTTGCTGTAGATTATATTTCTAAATGGGTGGAGGTCATTCCCTCCTGGACTGATGATTCTTGTGTTGTTGTTAGTTTTGTCAGGTCACATATCTTTTGCAGGTTTGGAATTCCAAGGGCTATCATAAGTGACCAAGGATCTTATTTTTGCAACAAACACATGAAAGCTCTACTTAGCAAATACGGGGTTGTGCACAAGGTTTCTACTTCCTACCATCCCCAAACAAATGGCCAAGCCGAAATTTCAAATAGAGATATCAAAGTAATTTTGGAAAAGACCGTTGGGCCTAATAGGAAAGATTGGAGCAAAAGGCTTGATGATGCACTATGGGCCTATAGAACGACATACAAGACACCAATTGGAATGTCTCCCTACCGATTAGTATATGGAAAAGCTTGCCATCTACCCGTGGAGATAGAGCACAAAGTGTATTGGGTGGTGAAGGCTTGTAACTTTGATGCTACTAAAGTGGGAGAAGAAAGGAAGCTTCAACTTTAAGAACTTGAGGAGATAAGACTAGAAGCATTTGAAAACTCAAGGATTTATAAGGAAAAGACCAAGATCTTTCATGACAAACATATAGTGAGGAAAGAGTTCCAAATTGGCGACAAGGTTTTATTGTACAAGTCAAGGCTCAAATTGATTAAAGGTAAGTTGAGGTCAAGATGGGAAGGTCCATTTCTTGTAACTAATATTTTTCCTTATGGTGTTGTTGAGATAAAGGATGAGACTAATAATTTTGTTTGGAGAGTTAATGGCCATCGGCTCAAGAAATACTTTGAAGAATTAAAGGAGCTAGATGTGGATGGTTTGGACATCAAAGATGCTATCTACCCAACTTAAAGGGGAGTTTATTTTTCTTGCACTTTTATTTCATTGTAAATACCATTTTATTGTTTTCAAGTAGTTAAACTTTCTTTTACAATGAGTTCTTGATAATCAATGCTTAGGTAGTGTAGAATGAATAAAAGTCATTATAGATACCATGTTATTCTTTTTGGCACCTTATTTCTTGAATGATTAGGAATAAATATATCCCTCTAGGTTTTCTCTATATCATTTTAGAGTCTCTTGAAAGCAAATTAAATTTGGTTGTTAAAACTTAGGATTTGAGTCAATGGATGAAAATTCTTGGATGCTTGAGTACTACTTAGTTATGGACTCTAGAGTGATAATTTGAGATGAATTTTTTTTACCTAGTGAGGACTTGGCCTAATTTTTGAGATACACACATGTGATTGTACTCTAGAACTTGCTTAGGTTTTTTCAAAATCATATTTCTATGATTGGACAACATTTATAGAGGTTAATCACTTTGTCTTCCTTTTTCATATCGATTTTTGCAATAATCCTCGTTGATACATGCCTTATTCTTTTTCCTTTCCTTCTTCTATTTTTCTATTCATAACCATATTTCTCCATGGACTTGGTTGTTTTTGATGTTTCTTGATGTTACTTTGCCGAGACGGTCAAAAGGCTAAGTGTAGGGGAGGTGGCTAGAGCTTTGAAAAATTATGGTAAGAAGTGATAATTTGAAAGATTTTGGAAGCTTCTTATTGTTGAATTGCACGTGGAAATCTGTTTTGATGATTTTTAAAAGGATGAGGAGAGTATCAAGGATGCAACTCAAAATGAAAGAAAAAAAATTCAAGAAAAGAATGATGAAGAGGTGGTGCCAAGTTGATGGAGTGGTGTATCAAGAAGGAGTTGCAACAATTGGGTAGTGAAGGCTATATGTGGAACATTTAGGTTCTTAATTACGATTTGATGATTCATGCTCCATGTAACGCCCGCCCTTATATCTACTCTCGGGGCGGGGTTACGTACTAGACATACATAAAATTTTAACATAACATAAGAACAAAAGTTCGAGGACTAAGCATGCTTGTCTAAAACTATCAAGTTATTCCATACATGATAAGTTCACCAGTAATTCAACTCACAGCATAATCAAACCTAATCAAGTATAAGAGTAATCACTAACATTCTTTATCAAGAAACATTAACATAAGCATATTAAAGTAGATATAGAATCATTCTTTCCCGAGCCACCACCCCACACATCTTCAGCCTCCTGCCTCTTCCTTTAGTTCAAGTGTTCCTTACCCTTATCTGCAGCATAAGACAACACATAAACTAGTAAGCACAAATGCTTAGTAAGGATCCTGTCCTACTCGCTAAAACCATACGAAAGCATACAACATGTACACATAACAAGACATAAGCATGAGTTCATCATAGCATACTAAACATCAAAGTTTCTAAGCATGCAGTATATAGTATTTTAAGCATACCCATCACATGTAATAAATGTTTTCAATGAATGTTTTCAAAACAATTCCATAATGGTATTACTTAAAAATACATCCATATCATATTGGGCCCAGTTGTGTACCACATGATGCTCGTTCCCTAATGAGTTGGGGTAGCGAGCCACCAATCCCATTAGAGCAGGACCTCTTACGTCCTACCGGAGCCATGACCTTACGTTAACATGCACCCCGGATTTGTTTAACGACCCCTCTTACGAGTCGGGTACACAACTTACAAAGTAAAATACTTATCATGTCTTTACATATATGCTAAGGAGTACTCCAAATTCACTGCTCAAGGGACACCCACTTTTTCAGGGTGTTTCTGATCCCATAGGGACACACCTCACAACATAAGGGTGTTCTTGATCTCATACTTAGTGGAATATCCTTTCAAGCATTTCATCATACATATCACATGAAATCTCATAAGGGTGCCCCATGGGCCATAAGACATGTTCATTCATACATCATAATTCAACCACTTAAGTATACTTATATAGATGACAAGATTGGTCACATAAATCATATCCATGTCATAGGAAGGGGTAGCATGCTTTATGAGTTAATTGAGTTCTTCTTAACCCTAAATCTAGGGCTTGGCCGAAAGTCAAGAGTAAGGTAGCTTAGGTTTTTGACATCAAACATCTCATACAAACATCATATATATATACATCATGTATCATACTAAGCATAGTATACCTCATGGGGTGATCAACTTTCACAAACTTAATATATATCATGCCTTGGCCGAAAATCATGCTAGGGGAAAAACTTTAGTTTTCAAATCCAACCTTCCATTTGCATATACGTGTCATGTAGCGACCCGCCTTCTCCTGCCTTAGACGGATCGTTACTTTTGTCTACTTCTCGACTCTAATGCACGACTACAAATGCGGAAATCTTTTTTTTTCTTTTTAATCTATTTAAGAATGATATTCTAACTTAAATAGTCATGCATGATACCATGTCACACTTTCTTTCTCAAAAACTCGTAAGAAAATACTTATTGAAACTTGCCTTGCCCAACTCAGCTTACAGGTATCAGTCGACTGATACTGTACCAGTCGACTGATAAGCCTGAAATCTGTTTTTCAGATTCGAAGCCTTGTTTCAAAACTCCACCAAACTTATACTTTCGAGCCATATAAAATCATGACACCATTTCTATACTCTATACCAGTTTTCTAAACAATTTAGCCCATCAAAACGAATCCATAAACTTGAAATTAGGACTTTTGCGGAATTTAGCAAGTTATGAAAAATCTACATAGACTTTAAGCTAGAGTTTGTACCAAACTTAACTTCTAACCATTGAAACTCATCACACAAAATTCTGAAACATCCCTAAGGCATTATCAAATGAGAAAGCAACTTTTCTAAACATACTTAAGCAATAAAACTTGATTCAAAGGGAAATTAATACTATCTTGGCACATGCATCTATTTCTCTAACAAAGTATCAATATTTCAAACTACTCACACTTCTACTCATCCAATGCAATCATAAGGATATGTATGCTAAATGAAATGACATGGAATCTTTACTCTAAGAAATTGAGCATGTAAAACTATCCAAAGCTTAAATGTTCGCTAAACTCCATAAAGCAAGAACTTGAAATTTGAATAAACTAAAACATTGTAATTCAAATAACTAAATTGTCTCGTCTCGAGTATCTCTCCAAAATTAGCCACCACACACACTTTACTCAGCACCGCCTCGTCGCCTTCCTTCAGAATTGCTTGCCTTTACCTTTATCTGCAGTAAGAGGAAATGCAACTAGTAAGCAAAAAGCTTAGTAAGTACTATCTAGCTCACAAAATCTCGAAATGTGCAAACATGCTTCTTGATCAATATGAAATTCATATGAGATACTTATATGCTTGAAAGAAAACTAAGAACATGTATAACTCAAAACATGCATACTCAAGCATTAATAAATCTCAATTTACTTTTCTTGGCTCAACTTGAAACTTTAGCTATTCTTGAACTTTTTGAAAACTCTTTAAACTTTAGAAACTTTGCTAAAGCATATACTTGAAAATAATAATCACTTGGATCCACTGAAGACGTAAGTACCATCTCATGCGCGTTCCCTAAAGGTTGGGGTAGCGAGCCACCAATCCTAATAGAGCAGACCTTGGTCTACCAGGGCCAAGACCTTGGAATTGGACACCTGGATTTCTTTAACGACGCCCTTGGACGCCGGGTACTGGCCTTAGAAAATAAAATAGCTTTTCTTTCTTTTCTTTCTTATCTGTAAATGCCTTGGCATTTTCTCGAGCACCTTGCGTGCTAAAATCCCTAAGTCTTGACTTTTGGGGATTTCTTAAGGCCTTGGCCTTTTCTTTTCTTATCTTTATCTTTTCTTTTCTTTTCTCATAACTTTCTTAGCCCCTAATCTCACATAGGGTGCTTTATCAAACTTATACAAGCATATAATGAACTAAGATCACATGCAAAAACTTAAAAAAGGAAATATCTCTTTTAAAAACTTTTAAGGGAAATTCTTGCGGAAAAACCGCCTCTTACTGCAGGTGAGCAGTACTTACATTGATATCTTGGACTTACTACCAAGATTGACGTCTAGGGCTCGGGAGAAGCTTGAAATCTCTACGAACCGTCCGCGCCTATGTGTTCTTCTCGTCGAGACGAACGAAACGCTCCGTCTCCTTGGTTCCCTCTTGGCCGGCGCCCCCTTGGAAGAGGAGAGAAAGGCTTGGCTTGGTGTTGGCGTGCGTGCGTGAGAGGGGAAGAGAGGGGGCGGCGTGCGTGAGGTTTGGGCGAGAGGGTTTTTGAGAGAAAATAAAATTCCTCTCTTAACTTATCTATTTATACTATCTTTATGGAAAAAAAAACGTAACTACTTTATAAATTTATTTCTCTCCACCTTTTGCTGTGCTTGATACCCTAGCCCAGCCGGTTGCGCACGCGCCTTGTCTCCTGGTGGTCGCGGGTTCGAACCCCCTGCTGCCCTTAAACGTTTTTCCTTTTTTAAAAATACTAAACGGACTCGGAAAATTCCATAAAAATATTCTAAAAATTCCTAAAAATATCTAGAATATTTCTAAACCATTTTTAAATAATTCTAAGGACTTTAAGAACTAAAAATGGAAATTTTGGGGCGTTACATGTCATCATCCCCAACCATAAGTATATCACTAAATATGCAACCCTAAACCCTAATCCCTCTAGGGTGGCCGAAACTTGTAGGGTAGGTTCATTAGGGTTTTTGGAAAACAACCTTCATACAAGCATTTACACAAACATCTCACATACATATCATACCACTTATTAACCATAGATTTCATCATAGGTTAAATATGCAACCCTAAACCCTAATCCCTCTAGGGTGGCCGAAACTTGTAGGGTAGGAAAAAAATTGTATTTTTTGTAACCAAACATTTATACAACCACATTGTCTACACCATCATTTATTACACTAAACATAAAATACATCCTAGAGAAATTCAACTCTTAATCCCCTAAATCTCTTACCTTGGCCGAAACTTACAAAGGGTGAATACCCTAGAAGAAAATCCACATACATATATACCCTAAGTCTCAAGGGGTCTTCTCTTGTATTAAGGAGTAACCAAGGCCTCCCCTTAAGGGGTGGCCGAAACCTACAAAGGGGAAAACCCCCATTTTCGAAAACCACAAGAGCAAAAGAATCATACACAACTATTACACTGCAGGCGAGGGGATACTTACATCCTTTCGCTTGAATTTCTCCTTCTCTAAAATCTTAAGGTGCCCTTGGTTGAAGGAAGGTGAGTGTTCTCCTTCCTAGCACTTCTATAGGACCCTTGGCTCTAGTAGAGGGCAAGGTCCTTGTAGAGTTCTTCTTCCTTCCAATTCCCTAGGGTTAGAACCCTAGGGTTGTGTGTTTTTTTTTTCGAAAATGAGAAGGGAGAAGGCTTGAAGTTTCGGTGATGAGAGTGAGGGAGAAGAAGAAGGAAGTTACTCCAACTTCTTCCTCTCTTATTTATACCTTCTCATGAAGAGGCATGTCTCTTCACTTCCCTAGCTTTAACAAGCACGTTTCTTATTCTCTTAACAAGAAACATGGCTTGGTACAATGGTTAAGACATTGCTAGTGCAACTAGGAGGTTCAAGGTTCAATCTCTGCTTCCTCCTTTTTACATCTTCTTTTTATTACATTTTGCACTAATCCACATCCAAGCCCATTAAGCCAAGCCCATCATGAAATTTCATAATAATAATAATATTTCATGAATTCATAATATTTCATAATATTCAATAATAATATTTCATGAATTTATAATATTTCATATTCATGAATTCATGACATTTCATAATATTCCATAATAATATTTCATGAATTCATAATATTTCATATAACATTTCATAATATTTTTGGGGTGTTACACTCCATGAGGCAAATTTCGAAGGGAATGTGAGCCTACATACGAAGTTGAGATTGATAAGTCAACTAGTGGTAGTTGAGTGCCAAGTTTTGTGAGCAAAGATGGAAATTCCGATTAGCAATTCAAGGACCAAATCTGAACTTACTGTTTTAGACTCAGTTTAAGTGGAGTAGCTGAATGATGCAGCTGTGGATGTTGAAGTTGTGGAAGTGTGGAAACGTTGGCTGCAGGAAAGAAAGGAAGTACTAAAAAAAAGGAAATAGAAAATAGCAGCAAGAGGGAAAAAAAAAGAAAGAAAAAAAAGAAGAAATAAACATGAAGTATCCGGAGATGGTTAGGATTTTGAAGTGGAAGATGTTAACAAGAAGCTAGATGAGTTTGAGATGTAGTGTTGATTGAAAGGAGAAAAATCTCGACAAAAGCAGTTTCAGAATTTTGAAATCTCAGCTACTGATCAGCCCCTGATCGGTCACCAGTACGATCAGGGAGCAGCCTGATCGGTCACTCAGACCGATCAGGAGCTATCCAGTCCGAGCAGAAGAGGCACAGTCCGATCTTCAGTCCGATCAGGTAGTGACCGATCGGTCTCTTGACCGATCAGAAGGAGTTGGCACACTGAATTCAGTATTTTTCTCATCCAAATCAGCTGATCCTTACTCCCCTTTGTTCGAAATTCATTAGAGGCTACCATGAGAGGGCAAAGTGCATTAGTTACATTTTGGAGTGTCCAAGTCTTCCACTTCCTCTACTTTTTTCATATTTTCTTATTATGTCATATTTCTTTTCTATATTTTCCTTATCTTACTATATTTCTTTACTTCCTTATTCATGATTCTTTAGTATCAAAATTCATTGAACCTCTATTCATTTCTATCATTTTCATATTTCTTTAACCTGTCTTGAATAAGCTTTTGTAGGTGTGGATTTAAATCAAGAATGATGGTGGAGAGTAGATAATAAGCAAGCTTATGGTAGTACAAGAAACATGTTGTGTTTGAGTGAGCTCCAATTTCATTGAAATGTAGAATTTAGGGAGAGAGCCACTAGATATTCCTTTGAAAAGTTTTTGAGTTTAATTCATCTCAATGAGTCATGAAGGATGAAGTATTTTAAGTTGTTGATTTAAGGACAAGATACTAGTCCATTGAGCTTGGATTTTTGAGAATTAACAACCGTCGGTAATTTCCTTTCAATTGCTTCTAACGATGATTGAGAATAATCTAGGGGGATACATCAATAGTTTACTAGTAGCTTGTGCGAGACGCCCAAGAGTAAGTGTGGGGGAGTTGATAACTTCCATTTTGTTACTTCAATTAGGCTCTTAAATCCATGTTTTGATCCATCTTTACATGCTTAATCTAGGATTTACACTAGGTTCCATGGATTAAGTTCATTTTGGCTTTTATTGCAAATCTTTGTATATTTAAGATGTTTTTATACCTAATTCGAATGTGGTTTTGTAGTCTTTGAAGGATCATGGACCTAAGTCAAGTTGTATCAAGTTTGAGTCAGAATTCGACTCGGATCAAGGTGATCAAGCATTGAATCAATATGGGTCGTCCGATCAAGGAACAAGTAGATCTAAGCCGTCTATGAGCTTATGATCCATCCGAGTTCAGGATAGGGCTAATAATGACCCCAGATCAAGATTTGAAAGTTTGAACCAAATCAGAGCACATCTGACCGTCGGATCAAGCTTAAAGGAGTCTCAACCATCCAAGCAAGAGGAGGGATGATCTGAGCCATCTGTCGCAGATCTGATTGATCCGAGTTAAGGAGAAGTAGATCAGAGCCATTGATCAAGATCTGGAAATTTTGGCTTAGATCTAAGAAGATCTTACCATTGGATGAGGTCAGAACGATCACAACCATCGAAATTCAAATGTTTCAATTAAAACAGAATTTCCCTATTTCGCTCGAGCGTCGTCGCCAGATCGCGTCTCCAGCTTTTCCGTTCATCTTCGTTCTTCATTTCCGATCGCACGCGACCACCCAGATCGAGTTCTTCTTCAGATTTCAATTCGTCAAGATCAGTTCCGCGAGAAGTTCGCAATCGATTCATCTCTGGAAGCTCAGGCGAGGGTTTCACCGTGAGCTTGCTTCATCCGATCAATTCTTGCTTGATTCCCAATCTTCATCAATCGGAGCAAATCAGAGGGGTTCTCTGAGTTGATTCGAGGGTCCCTGAGCTACCACTTGCCATTCCAACCATCAAGGAAGAAGGGATCGGAGGAAGTTTCAGATTTCACATCCAAGCTATGCAAATTGATCACGGAGTTGATTTCTGTTCGATTCTCAAGCGAGGGGGTTCCGAGCTCGATCCTTGTGTGACGGCAAGGAGCAAATCTTGCTGAAGAATTTGAACTGGTGTCAATTAGTTGTAGATTTCTTTTCTGAACTCAATTCTGTAACATTCCAGTTTGTTTCGTATCGTTTCAGATCGCGTTTTAGCTACTGATCGATCATTCGACCGATCCAGGCAGCACATGATCGGTCACCAGTCCAATCAGGCTTGTATCTGATCAGTCAACCGACCGATCAGTTGACCACAACTACAATTTAGCCCTGTTTTTAAGCATTCAATTCGTATTGAGTGAATTCCCTTTAATTTCTGCAACTTAGCTACAGATTTATTGTTTGCTTGACCTTAAAGCTAGTTCAATCTTCAATTCCATAATTTCATATTGAATTGCTTGTCTTTGTTAAGTTAGGTTTTTACAAGTTGCTAGTTTAATTCTTTCTTTTACCAATTTCATTTCAAACTATACTCTCTTTTTTATTTGCAAAACAAAACCCCCATTCCAATTTGAAAATCCAAAACATTTGACGACAAATAAATTCAAGCTTGATTCAAACACTCACAACTAGTCCTTGGAAAAATACGAACTGAGACCCCTATTCTACATTTAATTCTGTTAGCCAAGGGTTTTCAGTTTATAAATTTCTAAATTTGAGGCTCATTCGTGACACTAGTATTGGGCAACCATCAACCACATAATTTGCTTTAGGTGTAATCAAAAGGGATACTACAAGGACAAGTGTCCATTGGGTAAGAAAAAGGAGGTAAACCCTAAACTCAATTCAAATAGTTTGAAAACTAACATGAGTTGTAGGGATGGAGCAAAGAAGGATAAGAAGCTTATAATTTACTTCACGTGTGGCGAGCATGGACGCTACCACACCAAGTGCCCAAAGAAAGGAGAAATCAAGAAATTGGTGCACTTGAAGAAATTGAAAAAAAAGAGGAGCTCAAGTCAAGGGGGAGCCTCAAAGGTAAAAGGGAAGGTAATTCCTTATTTAAAATTAAATCCAATTTCCAATTCTTATATGCTTGTTAAGAATAATTATGGATTTAGGTATAATGATAGGAATAGGGTTAACAAGATAGATAATTCTAGAAAATCATTACCCAAAGCTAGACCAAGAAAGACCCAAACTACCATGCCTAAGGGAAGGAAGGTGGTCAATGATCAAGGCACAAATCCGAAGAAGGGGAGACATATGTCTAGGAGGGCGGGTAGGTCTAGGAATGTCAAAGGTGGACATGTTGACTCTAAGGTTAGAACTCTAGAGTTGGAAAATCAAGTCTTAAGGGCAAGACTTGAAGAAATTGAGAAAACCCTAGATAGATTCACTATTGGATCTAAGGGTTTAAGTATGGGGTTGGGTAGTCAAAAATCCAATAATGATAGATCGGGTCTAGGATACTGATCTAAGTTCTCCGATGCCAATGAAAAGAAATATGCTAGGGTAGCATATAACTATGGCAAGGAGGGAAAGTCCAAAAATGCAAAGGGGATGTCATATAAAAGCAAGAAGAATGTCTTAACTAAGGACAAGGGGTCCAAAGTTAAGAAGGTTAGGGTTGTAGACCAAGAGTCACCGGAGATACACTGGTGTGGGCTAGTGTTTGTTGAGTCACCTAGGGAGGTGGCTAAGAGCTCAAGGGAGAGCTCTAGGAGACAAGTTGAGACCCATGGTCTATGGATCTCGGGAGGGTTTCTCTCGGAAGTCTAGATGGACCATGGAGTGTGCCAAGGGATGTGGAGATGGATTTGAAGTCTCAATCCTAGGAATTTGGCACAATGGGTTCGAGTTTCATGCATGAAAATATGACATTAGGGTCTTAGAGCATGGAAATTGGTTTTTGATGTGTAGATACCATATAAATCAATGCTAGGGATGGATTGTGGTTTGGTATGGGTAGAGACATCAAGAGGAGGTCAAAACTAGGACTTTAGGTCAAGGTTTAATTGAACCGTTTAGATAGTTTTGGGTTTTTGTGTCAATCTTGGGATTGGTGATAGATACATGTTTAAATGTATTTTTCCCAAGTAGATATGGGTACCACAAACCTCTCCACAAAATTTGGAAATTTTTGGAGATTTGTGGAATTTCTGGTGTATTTCTGAAATTGGGTCAGAAATGCTGAAAATGGTTTTTTAGAGTGTCAGTCGACTGGGTCAGAGGGCAATCGACTGGTAAAGGATGAAAATGATTTTTCAGCAATCAAAAGGTGTCCAAATGATGTAAAATAAGTGTGTAATCTTATGGGGGTTAGTACACTATGTTTATGATCATTAGAGGTTAAAGGATCCAATAAGAGGGAAATTGTTTGAGTCTTTTTGATGTGTAGCAAAGGGGGAGAAGTGTTAGGTTTAAGTGGAAAACCAAATACGCCTTTGCAAGAAATCCTAGGTCAAGAGGGAGCTTAGGTAATGGGGGGGCCATTGTTGCTCATTTTGTGGCAAAAGGGGAACCTTGGGAAGGTTATTAAAATGCCTTTGTAAGTCCAATATAGGGGGAGCCTTGGAGAGGTTTTAAAAAGCCCGTTTTGGTAAAAGTCCTAAACTCATTGGGGAGGTTTAGGTGTGGGGATGCCTTGTGATAAGATCCATATTGCATTGCATATGCATTGGCAGTGTAAGTCCAAGGTGAAGCGTTGGCAACCTAAGTCCAAATGGTTTTAGCATTGTATTTGTTATTTGTTTTCCCTAACTTAAACGTATTGCCAAACATCAAAAAGGGAGAGATTGTTGGGGCAATCTATAGTCCAGAGTGACCATGTGTTTTGATGTTTGGGCAAAGGGTTTAAGTTAGGTTTATCCTTGAGTTTAATATGTGTATTTGAGTGTGTAGGTTTTGCAGGATGCACATGGACTTAGCTGGACGGCTTCGGGACCAGTGAAGGATGGCATGGGAGACAAGCCAAGGGCTTGCATGCATCCGAGGGACCGTGGACAAAGCAGGGACGATGAGCCGAGAGAAGCAGACTTCGAGGCATACATGAAGGATGACATGGGAGACAAGCCGTGGGCTTGCATGTATTTGAGGGACGAGAGCCAAAGTCGAAGAGGGCTTGAAGGAAACAGATCGAGGCTGTTGGAGCAGGGACGATGAGCTAAGGGAAGTGGACTTCGAGGCATACGTGAAGGGTGGCATGGGAGACAAGCCATGAGCTTGCATGCATCCGAGGGATGAGAGCCAAAGTCGAAGAGGGCTTGAAGGCAACAGATCAAGGCTGCTGGATGAAGAGTCAGTTAAGTTGTAAGGGGTCGAGTGCTGAGGGAATTGTACTCGGGAAGGAAATCCCAGGGTTTGAGTGCTGAGAGAAATGTACTCGGGAAAGGGAAACCTTAGGTTTAGAAGTGAACCAGTCGACTGGTGCCAAGGCAGTCGACTAATGAAGTCCACAGAAAGATCAGTCGACTGCCCCTTAAGCAGTTAACTGATGGCCGCTGAAATTCGAACGTTAGGCTGAAACGTTCGAATCTAAGTGAGACCAATTGATTGGCCTTGGACCAGTCGACTGGTAACGGACATTTCAGCCTAGAGCACTATTTAAAGGGGCTCAGTTTTGGCTGAGAGTTCTTGACGAAATTGGCTTTGGTTAAAGGCCAATTAGTAGTCTAAGAGCTCAGAAAGGTGTTGCGGGTTGTGGCGAGTTTTCTCCACCCACAAGGAGCTACACGAGCTAGCCGGAGGTCGTCCGGGGAGTCATCCACTGACAGATCGGGATCATCCACCTAACGGACAGCCGTGGAGCAGGAGCTTCATCTCTGAACCACATAAATTGGTTTGTCTTCTTACTTGTTAGATTTTATTATTTGTTATTCCTCTTGCGCACTAACCATTGTAGGAAGACAAAATCAAAAATTTGCTATTCACCCCAACCCCTCTAGCAAACGACAAGGTCCCAACATCATCCACCGACAGATTGGGATCGTCCACCTTACGGGCAGCCGTGGAGTAGGAGCTTCATCTCCGAACCACGTAAATCGGTTTGTCTTCTTAGTTGTTAGTTTTAGTTTAATTGTATTTCCACTTGCGCACTAACAATGTGTAGGAAAAAAATCGGAGAGTAGCTATTCACCCCCCCTCTAGCTAATCGACAAGGTCCCAACAGTTAATAGTCATCGCAAATTGGGTGACAAATTTACATGTTTTCATCGCAAAATTTGTCACAAATTTTTTTCGATGATTTTTAAAAAATGATTCTTCGCCAAATTGTTCCAAAATGGCCTTTTTTGTAGTGATTGTAGCACCTCTGGAGATGCTAAAATAATCAATGGAGGCTACCATTGACTCCTACAGCCTCAGAAATGTTGATACAGTCTGACCTGATTGTTGTTTTGGTGTTGACACCGATTTAAGTTTAGGTGAATAAAATAAGTTCGGTTTAAGTCCTGGTCGGAGACTGGGTACGAATCCCGGTGAGTGAAGCCCGGTGATGGAAACCCCGGTGAGTAAAGCCGGGTCCTGGTGAGTGAAGTCGGGTGACGAAAACCTCGGTGAGTGAAGCCGGGTCCCGGTGAGTGAAGCCGGGTGACGGAAACCCCGGTGAGTGAAGCAGGGTCCTAGCGAGTGAAGCTGGGTGAAGGAAATCCCGGTAAGTGAAGTCGGGTCCTAGCGAGTGAAGCTAGGCAAAGGAAATCCCGTTGAGTGAAGCCGGGTCCTAGCGAGTGAAGTTGGGTGAAGGAAATCCCGGTGAGTGAAGCCGGGTCCTAGCGAGTGAAGCTAGGTGAAGGAAACCCCGGTGAGTGAAGCCGGGTCCTAGCGAGTGAAGCAAAGTGACAGAAACCCCGGTGAGTGAAGTCGGGTCCTAGCGAGTGAAGCTAGGTGACGGAAATCTCGGTGAGTGAAGCCGGGTCCTAGCGAGTGAGGCTAGGTGATGGAAACCCCGGTGAGTGAAGCCGGGTCCTAGTGAGTGAATCTAGGTTGAACAAAGGCCCGGTGAGTAAGCTAAGCACAAAGTCTTGGTCCGGGGGAATGAGCATAAGTCAGAGAGTGGCTGGATTGGTCTGGAGTCCGATCAGGGAGTTGGCACGAACTCCCTTGATAATGGATCAGTCTGGTGACCGATCCAGGGTATCTGATTGTTCTAGTGAACGATCAGAAAGAGAATAGAAACATTCTGTGTGGTTTCTGATCGTTCTGGTGAACGATCAGAGAGAGATCAGAAGATTTTTGTAAGAAACCCTGATCGGTCTGTCGGACCGATCAGGGCCATCCTTGACCGATCAGGATGGCTCCTGATCGGTCAGGGAGTGACCTGATCAGTCACTATGACCGATCAGGCCCTAACCTGATCGGTCAAGTGACCGATCAGGTGAATGGTTTGAAAGATCAAGCTGTGGCTTGATCGGTCAGCGAACCGATCAGGCTGTGGCCTTGAGAGTTTAGTGATGGGTTTATGATCGGTCTGGTGACCGATCCCCAATCTCTGATCGGTAGTGTGACCGATCAGATCCTTACTGGATCGATCAGAGGTGTGTCTGATCGGTAAGAAGGGTAACTGATCGGTCAGGGTGACCGATCAGTGTCTGATAACTTTAATTTGAATCATTGTTAGGAAGTCTGATCACTTCTAATTTCTTACTGATACCTGTTGATACGCTTTGATTTGCTGTGCTAATCCTTCTGATGAGTGTGCAGGGATACAGGGATGACACAAACCAAGAAGGAGGGTCAATTGGCAACTTTCGCTTCGGGCAGGTTTGTCTGTTTTCCATTCGCAGGTTTCAACGGCTTCTGGCAGAAGCTGGTGACTGACCGAGGCTCAGCTGAAGAGGTCTTCAGTGGACTGAGCGCTCAGTGGAGGTCAGTGGGTCAGGCTGTGGTTCAGTGGGTGTTGACGAAGCCTGGCGATGATCAGAAGGGATCCTTAACTAGAGGCTGGCGAAGCAGAGACAAAAAGAGAGCAACTGATCGGAAATCAAACAGACACAAGAGAACGGAGGGTTGAGTGAAGGTTCTCGCGTTAGGGTTGTTTTGTGTTGTGCTCTGAGTTGTGCCTCGTCGTTGTGCTTTCTGTGCTCGTGCTCTGTAAGCTTTCTCAAGTCTCTATGCTTATTCGTATATTTTCTTGAGACTATTGTGGATAAGTTACTCCACCAAGAAGGAGTTCTTTTCTATCCGGATTTCCGAGGCTTGATCTGCCGACCCCGAACCTTGTACATCTCTGAGTTAGCGTTTGTTCTTCTATTTGTATTTCTGTTTTTGTTGTTTCTGTGTTTCTTCCGCTGCTAACTTAAGTTCAAAAACGAAAAAAAGCCAAGAGTTTTTGTGTCTGGCTATTCACACCCCCCTCTCTAGCCATCCAAGTTCCAACAAGAAACCCACAGGATCTGAAATGAATCCAATTGGACGTGTCTAAGTCGATCAGTGAGTTTTGATTAAAACCTCATGAGTATATCATTTTAATTTCAATACCTATAAGAATGAACAGGAATATAAAATAGACATCAACTAGAATTTATATTACAAAAGTAACTTACATATGAATATTGGATGCTCACTGCTACTTCAAAATCAAATTTTGAATTACGGGCACTTGTAAGAGAATTATAATGATTGAAAGTCATTACTTTAGTGTTGACTGACAACAAGTGAAAGTGTGCACGATTAGTTGTTAAAGGTATAAAAATATGCCTAAACCGTTCATCTTCTATATTTGTCTTCATCACTTGTTGCATGTCACATTTCCTTAATGATTTAAATATTGACGACGAATATGCATAGACATATGTAGTTAACTAAATAATAAAATATAGGATAATATTATATATTCTCAAATCTTATAAATTCCTTATAGTGATGAAAGTTGAACAATATATATGTAGGATCATAGAGAACGATAGAGGAGTGAATAGTGCTTGTGGCTTTTTCAGAAATCGATCGATAAGAGTTAACACGTAGTGGTAGAAATAAAGAAAATAATACTAACTCGGTTTCTTTTTACTTGGTTCAGAGTCTGTGACAGCTCCTACTCCAAGGCACGCAATCCTTGATCGTACTGTGGGTAATTACAATCAATCCACAAAGTTCTTACAAAGAGATGTGAAATGAAAGTACAAATTGCAAGAACAAAAGAATACCGACAACTTAGAAGATCTAAATTAGAGCGTTGTTGTCAGAGCTTTACAGCATCGTAGAGTGGCTTTTGGACCAACACTTGAGCATGAGAAGTGTAGAGAATTGTTGTTTCAAGGCTCTGATCGAAGTGGCTTAAATAGTCCTTCCCGGGCACCCTCATGCTGGTGACGTGACGATAAATCGTTGAAATTTGATCCCTTAAGTTTATCCACTCTCGGGCACATGAAAGCCTCTCGAATACCTGTATGGTGATGTGGATCGACCAACCAGCACGTGCTAGTTCGGTCGTGCCTGGCTGAGTTCGGTTAGTCCCTGGCGCTTATTGACTCTCGGGCACCTGGAGCTCTGGGTGCCTCTATACTTGTGGGTGCCTGACTCCCGAGCACCTGGACTCCTTCCAGGTGCCCAGAGCCCTTTATTCCAGCCTCCAACTTGGATTTCTACACCCACAGAGTTAGCATAAACAAAACATATATAATACAAAATGTATTTGACAACTCAGGCTGTCTGGTCCTGACTTTTAGGTTTCGACCAAAATCTTAGGTCGGACCGATGTCTACTGTTCTCTCGATGGGGAACGCGTTCTCACCTACTCCTCTCAAGAGAGTTTACCTTTTGCCAATCTGGAACTCTCGACATCCGATCTCAACTAGTCTTGACTCATGTCCGTCATCCTCAATCAGCCAAGACTTCTGCCCAATTCTCTAGACCAGGACTTCGTGCCCAACCATCAGCTAGGTCTTTGTGCTCAATCAACATAACCAGGACTTCTTTGCTCAGTCCACATGACCAGGACTTAGTACCCAACCCCTCGGTCAAGTCTTAGTACCCAGTCCTTCAAACTAGGTCTTCGTTATCCAACAAATATGGCCAAGACTTACTGCCCAATCCTCCAGATCAAGACTTAGCACCTAGGTCAACTAGGACTTTCCTGTATACTCAGTTCAACATGTTAGATCACAATGAATATTAATTTTGAACCTTTACCAACATCAAAATTAGGTTTGATTATCTAGTGCCCCCAACACCAACAATATAGACTTGTTGTAAAGTCTATCAAATGAGGATGTCCCCTCTAATTAGAATAATACAATAGGTGTCAATTAACTCTCCTATTGTAAAAACATCTTCACTCACACCAGATAAGAAGAAAGATATAGTTAAACCAAAAGGTGATTCATCCCAAACTAATCCAGTTGTAAACCTGCAAAGTAAATCAATTACTATAAATTAGGAAAATAAATTAAAGAACCAAATAATTATCTTAACTTGCCACTTAATTAAATAAACTGTATAATTTAGAATTTAGACTATTATACTTTAGCTTCTTTAATTATTTTAACAAGTAGGTTACATCTTCATCTTGTTTTTTTCTTCTTCAAAGTATTAAATTGCTTCTTGACATACTACCACCATAAACATAAAATACATTTAACTAATGATTTAAATCAATCAACTAAAAGAAATTTATATGCAAACACACACATATGGCAATGACTTATTTTCTCATTTTATTAAGTTGGGCAATCCTTGTTGCATCCTTCTCTACATCGTCTTAAGAATTGCCTTCTATAATTGAGAGAGTCTCTCTTTTTTCTTCTATATCATCCCCATCAATTTTTTCTTTCTCTTTGTCCACAACATCTTGAGGTTCTCTTACAAATTTTTCACTCTCACCTTCTGCTATGATGTTCTACAAGCTCACAAATTTGTATCTTGATTCGCTTTCTCTTTAGTAAAAGCTAGAGACACAATGAACTATCAATTGGACTATCCTTGTAATCATAGCGACTTCGGTCACGTCCTCTCCTACTCCTTGTTCCAAAAGCCACTAGTTCAGGATAATGATTGACTACAAGATCACTTGATTTAGGCTACATGCCTTTATTTTTTATTATTTTGAATAATTCTTTCCTCCTTTCATTCAGATGCATATTCTCCAATATTAACTCCTTGATTTGGTTTGTGTGAATAATGTAGTTATGAAATTCATTATTTCTTTGGCATCCAGCTTTTGTACCATCTAATTGTGATGTCTCCAATGGATGTGGACTATCATCAACAAAATCAAAGTTCTCAACCAATGTATTTTCATATTGGGTAGGGATTAGTTCAATAGTAACTTGTCAAATTATATAAACAAATCTTAGAAGCTGCATATTAACTTATGTTAGGTGACATTCTTCAATATTTACCTCTTCATATGAGACTTGGTTTAATAAGACCCTCATTTTACTAATATGTGAAAAAATATTTCTCCACTTGTTTATTCGTGCTCTTTCATTATTGTATGATTTTTGGATTGAAACATGCTCCAAAAATCATACTCATCATAACAAGTGTTACATGCTCATAAATGTCCACAAAATATTATCAAATTTAATATCAAAAATAAGCTCACAGACAGAAGACCAATAAATCCCTTTAGGTAAGGGAGTGGAATGTTGGATTAATTTGTCTAAGTTGATGAAAATAGGTCCTTAATCTTAGGTAATTATAGAGTCATAAATTGACAGATAACTTCAATCCAGTTGAATCTACCAACATTGTCAAAATTATCTACTATATCTACAAAACCTAAAGAAACTTTATATATACTAGAAGAAAATAAGATAAACAAATATATATAAAATTTACAATTTATAAAATAATAAAACATCATCATCTACTTCAATTATATAGGAATAAAATTCAAACAACACCTCAATTCCTGATATGGTAGGTTCTTTTTTACTTGAGAAGTGAGCGAGTAAGAGGTCGGTCAATTATTTAGTTGAATTCATAAGAATCAAAGTACCTTGTATTGGATTCTGTTGGGATTCCTCCTTATATCCCCGGATTAAAATTCTATAGATTAGAACTAATCCAGATAGGGAAAGAATACTTCCCGAACGACCTACTTCATCATCATGCTTTTCGATTGAGTAATCGCTTGAACAAACATATTGTTTAAGCAATCAAACTCCTTTATCGATTAGTAGTAGAATAGATGATGAATTTTGGATCGCGGGTTTTAGTGTTTAATTCGAGATCCAAGAGAAAACATGAATACAATTAAAGCATAGCAAAAACCAAAAGTTATACCTCTTGATCAACCTCTTGATCTTCTATTGTATTCCTATCCTCCTCTTGGACATCGTGTGGGCGACGATCTTCCAAGAAACAAAGCCACCAAGAACCCTTCTCCTTCTTCCTTCTGTTGGTGCCGGAAGCACCAAATCAAACCTGGTTTTGATAATGGCAAAGGGTTCAAAGTTAAGTATGTGTTGTTGTCTAATGGATTTACCAAGTGTGCAGGAAAGTCCTAGTTCACATAGGCATGAAGTCTTGACCTGCAGGATTGAGCAAGCAGTCCTGATCCGGAAGATTGGGCAAGAGTCTTAGCCAAGCGAGAATTGCGGACAGAAGTAGAGGCGGGTCGAGGAACGGACGTCTCGAGATTCGGCAGTCTCGGAGGTCGAGCAAAAGTCCAACCAGAGGAGTTGGTTGGCAAAAGATAACTTCTCCTGAGAGGAGTAAGTGAGGACGTGTTCCCCAGAAGAGGGAACAGTAGGCGTCGGTTCGACCTAGGGTTTCACTTTGAAATCCAAAGTCAGAACCAAGACAACTCTGACTGTGATGTATATCAATTATTTATATTATATATTGTTCTTAGACTAACCCTGGTTGCAGGAGTAAAGAGTTCTTTACCACTGCATCCCAGGCGCCTGAGAGGAGTCAGGCGCCCGAGAAGCCAGGCACCTGATAGTTATCAGTCGCCCCAAACGGCTTGTTCCAGCGGGTGAGTTTGGTTAAGTTGGCAGGTTGCCACGTTAGCTACTCAGGCACCTGTGAGCCATCAGGCGCCCCAGGGTTATCAGGCACCCAAGAACAGAAGATAGGAGTTTGACCGAGTATGCGGATAAGGACGCGCCAGATTCGCGACATGTGTCAGGCGCCCAAGAACCCTATATGAAAGGGGTTTCACCCCTTGCTTTCCAACATCAATTCCATTCAACGTAAAGAAGCTTCCTTGCAACTCAAGAACGCCTATGCTCTTCAGAATTCTTCCGTGCTTGAATTCTTCCGTGCCATAAACGATCAAGATGGACGACACGTTGTCCAAGACATTCTACAATCCTTTTTGGTGTTGTCGGTATATTTTATTTGTTGTTAAAATTCTGTAATCGACTTATATATTTGTAATTGACTTATAGAATTGCCCAACGTAAACGGTCAAGGACCGTGGGCTTGGAGTAGGAGCCGTCAAAGACTCCGAACCAAGTAAAAAGAAAACGTGTTAGCGTTATGCTTTTTAATCCTTCCGTTGTGTTCTGATTTTTCCGAAAAAAAGTTACGTAATCGCTATTCACCCTCCCCCCTCTATCGATTACAATGATCCCACAAGTGGTATTAGAGTGAGTTGCTCAACCTTGGTAAAACCGCCAACTGAGCAGTTTTTCAGAATTTTTTTTCATTTGTTTTTAAAAAAAATATTTTTATTTTTCTTCGTTCTTCGAGGTTGGTGCAACACCACTCGAATTGTTTTTAAATTTTTTTATATACCGCACTACTGATCCAAGACAAAGTCTTGGAATGAGTCTTTTTGTTTTTGATTATTTTTCAGGAATTCTAAATGGTCATCCATGAAGGCTACAGTACCGTGTGTCCTCCTCTGTTCTCCGGTGAGGATTTTTCCTACTAGAAGAGTAGAATGGAGGTCCACCTGAAAACTCAGGTGGAAATGTAAATCATCATCCAGTCTGGACTAGAGATCCCAAAAAACGTGCAAGGAGAAATCCAAGGATACTCTGAGTGGGATGCTTCGCTCAAGAAAAAGATAGAAGCGGATACAAAAGCCACTCAAACTCTATAGTGTGGACTGACGAAGGAAGAACTCAACCGCGGCGGCCCATTCAACAGTGCCAAGGAACTGTGGAGTAAGTTGATCGAACTACATGAGGGGGCGTCGGACACCAGAATCAGCAAGAGAGACCTCCTCCTCAACAAACTATACACAATCAAAATGCAAGACGGTGAAACAACCGCTCAACTACACACAAGAATCCAAGAAATTATGAATGGTCTACACACAATAGGTCACAAGGTAGAGAACCGTGATCTAATAAGGTATACCCTAAACTCATTCCAAAGAAATTCTTTGTGGGCATCGATGGTAGATGCTTACAAGGTTTCTAGGAACCTCTCAGATATCAAATTAGATGAATTATTTTCTGAATTGGAACTGCACGAACAAACTAACGCCTCAATGGTCGAGAAAGGGTTGTAGGATTGGTGTCGGTCGATAGAGGAGGGTGAATATCGACCCATAAAACTTTGTCGGAAAACTCATCGCTTGCTTGTCTTTGTATCAGAGTTAGTACACAGTGGAAAATAAAATAAAAGAAAGACAGAAAATCACACAGAAACAAGCGAGATTTACTTGGTTCCCAACCCCCCAGGGTCAGTATGTCCAAGGCCTAAGCACTCAATCATGAGTCCACTAATGGTCTCTTTTCCAGACTTTCCGGAGGTAGAGAAACTTGTCTTACAGTTTAGAGTTACAAGCAAATAGATAGTAAATAACTTTAACTTGAAAATGAAAAGCAAACCAAATAAAAAGTTGAAGATTCGGCCAATCCGGAAGTCCGAAGTGTCGCGCACTTCTTCTTGGAGCCTCCTTGGTCTCAGAGCTTCGCCTTGAGCACTTTTACTTCGCACAGACTGCTTTATTGGATGTGGAAATTCGTGTACTGCATTGAGGGGTCAAACCCCTTTATATAGTGCCTTCCCGGGCGCCTGTGATGTCTTGGGCGCCTGTCATGTGTCAGTCAAACTTCATCCGTTGCACCAAATTCTCAGCAGGGATAAAAATCCCTTGCCAGGCGCCTGGGAAGCCACAGGCGCATGGCTTGCCAGGCGCCTGGGATAGGCCTGCCCAAACTGGGACGCCCAGGGTTCTTGGGCACTTGATTCAAGTCAGGCACCCAGGATCCTTCTTCGCAGGTGTGTTTTTCTCCTGTGTTTGCTTCCCTATCTTGCCTCCAACTCCAGGTACCTACAAGACAACAAACACAAGACAAATATACAGATAATCTTAGCCTTAAAGAATGGTTCTGACTTTGGATTTCACCCGAAACCCTAGGTTGAACAACGCCTAATGTTCCCTTTCCCGGGGAATGCGCCCTCACCTACTCCACACTGGAGAAGTTGTGTTTGCCAACCGGAACCTCCGGTTGGACTTTCGCTTAGCCTCCTAGAACCCGAATCTCGAGACATCCGACCTTGACCCGTCTCTACTTCTGTTCGCGATTCCCGCTCAACTAAAACTTTCTCCAATCGGGACCTCCGGCTGGACTTTTGCTCGGCCTCCAAGAACTTGGATCTCGAGACGTCTGACCTCGACCCTCTCTACTTCTGTTGATAACCCTCGCTCGACAAAGACTCCTTTGCCCGATCTCCGACCAGGACTTAGTGCTCAGTCCCCCGGATCAAGACTTCGTGCCCAGCTTCACTAACCAGGACTTAGTCCACCTAGCTTCACTCACTAGGACCCAGCTTCACTCACCAGGATTTCCTTCACCTAGCTTCCCTTGCTAGGACCCAGCTTCACTCACCAGGATTTAGTTCACCTTATTGGATCGAGAGAACCGATAGAGGGGGGGTGAATATCGGAAAACGTTTGGATTTAAGATAGAGAATTTGCACAGCGGAAGATAAAAAATAAAACACGCAGACACAGTGATTTTTACTTGGTTCGGAGCCTAGGTTGACTCCTACTCCAAGGCCCACGATCGTTGATCGTTTACTTTGGGCAATTCTATATGAGGCGCAAAAGCAGTTTACAAAGATTGATTACAGGAATAAGTGCAATAAATTAAAAATCACTCTTCTTTACCGACGTCCGGAGTAGATTGACTTTTTCCAGAGCAGCAGGACGTCGTCGGCTCGAGTTGGGAGGTTTCCAGAGCAAGGCGCGAGAGCAGAAGAGCGTTGAAGCCTTGAATCAAGTGATGCCTTGAAGCCTAGGGTCGAGGGCCCTTTATATAGGGCCTGGGGGCGCCCAGAACGTCGGGGGCACCCCCCCACATGTCGGTTGATCCGGCAACTGCTCGGTCAGCTTCTGATCCCTTTACTTTCGGGATCAGTTTTGACCGGGGCGCCCGAAGCGCTCGGGGCGCCCGGATTGACCGGGTCAAAGTTTCATCTGCTGGCTTCGAAGGGAGCTGCTTCGGCAGTTGGCGCTGGGGGCGCCCGTAGCATGCGGGGCGCCCGGAGCAGTGGGGGCGCCTGGAACACCCGGGGTGCCCCGACAGATAACTGTCGAAGCGCGTTTTTGCTCCTGCTGATTTGTGTTCACCTTGGGGGCGCCCGGAACATCCGGGGCGCCCTGCTCAGCTTCTGCCTCACTCCTTTGAGGCTCTCTGAGCTGCAGACACTCAGTCCTTCGGTCCTGCATCCAGGGTTAGTCCAAAAAGCAAAAATATTAATATTTTATACAGCCTTAGCTGTCTTGGTTCTGACTTTAGGTCTCCTAAATGGAACCCTAGGTCAAACCGACGCCTACTGTTCCCTCTCGACGGGGAACGCGTCCTCACCTACTCCTCTAGGGAGAATTTACCTGATGCCAACCGTTCCTCTGGTTGGACTTTTGCCTGGCGGTCCTTTACCAGGTCTTGGATACCAAGCTGTCCTTCGCCCGTTGCCTAGCAGTCCTTCGCTAGGGCTTTATTCCCTGGCATTCCTTCGCCAGTGCCTAGCAGTCCTTCGCTAGGGCTTTTACCCTGGCATTCCTTCGCCAGTGCCTAGTATTCCTTCACTAGGGCTTTTTGCTCTGGCATTCCTTCGCCAGTGCCTAGCAGTCCTTCGCTAGGACTTTTTAACCTGCACACTAGAGTAACTTGTTAGACAACAAGTGAGACATAACTTTTGAGCCTTGTTGCCATTATCAAAACTCAGGTTCGACTTGGGTGCTTTCTGCACCAACAATCTCCCCCTTTTTGATTTATGGCAACCCTGGTTCAAAAAGTTAAGTTTAATCAATGCATGTAATAACATTAAGTTTTGTTCCCTCCCCCTAGATTTTTCAAAAATTCGTGGGGTTCTAAGTTTGAGGAAAAAAATTTTTACTTAGAATTTTTTTTACAGAAGGCTTTTGTAAAAACTGATTTTTGCACTTTTGAAAACTTAAGTTTAGGTACTTGGAAAACTTTTGACAACTTTAATTTTTAAAAGTACATAGAAGAGGTTTTTGGAAGCATGAGTTTAGCGTACTTAGAAAAATTTTGAAGTCTTAAGTTTTTAAAGTACTCAAAAGGTTTTTGAAAGTTTAACTTAAGTACTTTAGAAAATTTTTGACAAGCTCTAGTACTTAGTAAATTTTTGAGAAGCTTAAGTACTTAGAAAATTTTGGCAAGCTTAAGTACTTAGTAAAATTTTTGAAAAGCTTAAGTACTTAGTAAAATTTTTGAAAAAGCTTAAGTACTTAGTAAAATTTTTGAAAAGCTTAAGTACTTAGAAAAATTTTAAAAATTTGAGAAGCTTAAGTACTTAGTAAGATTTTGAAAATTTGAGAACTTAAGTACTTAGTAAGATTTTTTTTTTAAAAGCTTATGAACTTAAGTACTTTGTAAAGTTTTTTTTTAAGCTTAAGAACTTAAGTACTTTAGTAACCTTTTGAAAACTTTAGGTACTTTGAGAAACTAGGTACTTTTTGAATAAAGGATAGAAAAAAATTTGAGCTAGAAAATTTTAAATTCTCTCCTTTCCTATCTCTCCCCCTTTGCCATATATCAAAAACAGATAAATATAGCAGAAATTAAATTGCATAATGGAAGTAACTTTCATAAAGAAAAAATATTTGTTGATTTTGCTGTACTGAACCAATTCATGATAAGACTTTAAACCAAATCAGTTGATTTTCTCTTGTAGGGACCTGTCTAACCCAATTAGCTACTCACTAACTGTTATAAACAGTAGCTTTTGCTAGGGTTAGTCAAGTTAAGTGTTTCTGTTCCAGTTAGATTTTCTAAACTTGACACTTAACTTGATTGCTATATGAGTTGTATTTAGTGCCCCAATTACTGCAGATGCACTGACTTAAAGCATCTTGAATTGAGGCAAAGACCTAAGCATCTCAACCCTTTCTAGGTTATCAATCAAAAGTACCCTAAGGTGCTTGTGAGATGCTGGCTTCTAAATCTATAGGTGCATGCAGTTCTAGGGCCTAGGCTAAGTCCATTTGCGAAAAAGCCCTAGTTTTGAAAGGGGGTAGTTTTAAAATAAAACTAAGTCGGAAAAAAACTCATTTTAAAAACAACAATTTTTCAAAATTCTCTTAGAAACTGATTTTTAAATTAAGTAAAGCAAAGAAAATCAAAAGCAGAGTTAATCTATTCTACAGAGCACAATCCTAACTCAGATACTCAAGTAGTCAAACAGAATAGGTTACCTGGTCAAACAGAGGTACAGTAGCATCAAACATAAGTCATGTTTTGGTTACTTAGTACAATGCAGAAATAGACTAGCTATGAAGAAGGCCCAGGGTTGTCAGATGGGCCGGGCTGCCATGAATCGAATCGTGCCATCATCTCAATGTATCTCGTATCAGCCACTTCTCGATCGGCTCTACGAGCGTCCATCTGCTCGATGTGATAGGCCTCGACCTCCTCTCGGAGGCTGTGGATCTCCGTCTGTATCTGTGTGAGGTGCTGGTAGAGAGTCGGTGGTGGAGGCTCGTCTATGTGTGCTCGGGCTGCTGCTGCTATATCTCCAACATCAACATCGACCTCCTCATCTGAGTCGATCGGAGCCCGGCCTGCTGTCGTCTCCAACTCAGAACCCCGGTGGCCGATACCTCTAGACCCGCTAACGAGAAGTTCCTAAATCCTATTTCATCAAAGTCGGTCATAGCGGTTATTTCACCCACGGTAATGTCGCGACTGTGGTGATGAAGGAGAGAGGTGATGATGTGGCAAAATGGAGTGCGCACTCGTCCCTGGGTCGTAACACTGGACGCATGCAGAATAGTATGAAACATGTGTAGTCCAATGTCAATGTCAAGGTGATGGACTAGGGCATACAAAAGAAAGGCATGAAAGGGTCGCATGGTCCCGAGATCTCTAGTGGAGAGTGGTAAGATACAGCGGACCAGGACTTTGTACAAGGCATAGTCCTGTGCCTGAAGGTCAACGGCTTGGAATTTTCTATTTGGGGGGAGTCTAGCTTCCCTATAGAAGTAGGAGTGGATAGTGTCTAAGGTGATGTGAGAGTAGGGAGGATCAAATGGAGGATTCTTAGGTGGATAGCAGCAAAATGTGGACTGGGAGGGTCGTAGTCCAAGGAATCGGTTCAGCAAAGTAGGGGTGATAGACAGAGGTATCCCTTGAACAGTAGTGTGAAACATGAGATTATCTTGTCGAACTATGTTATTGTAGAATTCTGCATATAAGGATTCATTAATGGTATGAGTGCAGAAGACAAGATTATCTAATTGATAGAAATTTATAATATTCATGGCTACGGGGCATGATTGAGTAAAGAAATGTCTATTAAGATAGTTTGTCTTAATAGGCTTGTAAATGGTTTGAGCAAATTTATTACATAATTCTAGAGTGGGGAACCTAGGGTCGGGACTTGGTTCGGCACCGAGGTTGGCCGGGTTTGGTCGACGTCTTCTAAGAGAAGGAGTTTAAAAGAAGTATGAAGGTATTGCATTAAATAAAATTAAAAATTAATTTAAATGCAATAAAAATTATACCGAGCAGCTCGGGGAGGCATGGTTGAGGACGAGAGCTTGCAAGGTCTCTTGATCTTCTTGTAAGGAAGGAAGGGTGGAAGGAAGTTGGTTTTGGTGTGGGAAGAAGAGGAGGTTTGGATGCCTTTATATAGGCATTTCAATGGGGGCGCCCGGAGTGCTCCAGGCGCCCGGGTCAGTGGTCTCTGCCATTGGCAGAGACCGGGTCTGGTTGGGGGCGCCCGGAGTGCTCCGGGCATCCGAGTCAGGCTGCTTTTGCAGCTTTGGCTGCAGTGATTGTGATGGGGGCGCCCGCGTGGTTCCGGGCGCCCTGGTCAAAGGTCAGAGTCAGCTTTATGTCTCGCGGGAAGGAAAAGGTATGGCGGGGGGGCGCCCGAGATAGTATAGGTAAAGACAAATTTTATGTCTTGTCATCATTTAACCATGGTTTAATCGATTTGACCATGGTTTGACCGTGTTGACCATGATTTGACCACATTGACCATGGTTTGACCACGTTTACCATGGTTTGACCATGTTGACCATGGTTTGACTGTGTTGACCATGGTTTGACTATGATCTGAAATACAGGATTAACTCATAATTTAGGCATCAAAGAATTTCCAATTGAGTCTTAATCCTACTGTCTCACCCAATCTAGGGTTTTCAATCACGTTAGCCTTATAGGTTTTGTGAGACAGGTTTTGATAAGTAAAGTTATTTTGAAAAATTATTATTTATTTTGTAAACCTTAAATTAAATTTTTGAAAACAGTTAAATTTATTTTCAAAGGAAATGTTTGAATCTAACTTAACTGAAAATTTGTGTTAGATTTGAATTTTACAAAAAGTAATTTGAATTTGAAATTCAAAAATTGGCTTCCAGGTCTTAGCGAGGCACTAGGCCTTCTTTGGCCGTAGCCTTATTGGATCATCAACCCTTTCCTTGACAAAGCCATTTAATGAAATTTCATTTTCAAAATTAATCTTTGAAAAAGTTCTGGTCTAACTAGTTTGGGTTTTGGATCGGTAGCTTCGTCTAGTTTCACCAGTCTAAAGAGACCAAGTAAACTTGATCTTATTAGAATTGGTTTCCCTAACGTACTATCATCTCACCTCCACCCAATACAATGTTGTCAAATTTCAGTTAAGTTTGTTTAGTCCTTATACTAACCATTCCTAAGTCTAAGCCTGGTAAATTGCAGAAATTAAACAGACAATCAAACATGCAATTTGCAATCAAGAATTAAATTTTATCTAACAATAAATATAGTTTTCAGTTTGGCTCCCCCTGGACTAAAGCCACGATAATGGTTAGGCAAGATGTGAATCTTGTCCTTGGGGATCCAATACTGATTTGATCCAGTTGGTTTATTCAGGTACAGTTTAGGTACCCATGCCTGAATTTTACCTCTGGACTGATTCAGTACAGCAAGGTAAGATCTTTGTCGGGATTTGGTACTATAGCCAAGTCCGGATCGATTTAGAACGGACTTCTGTTTTCCAAGAATCATGTCAAGACCCTTGGAATTAGAAGTGAATCGTTCTAAGGCTGATCTAAGATCCTTAACCTGAGTTTTCAGGGAGGAATTCTCTTTCTCAAGTTTTTCAACTTGATTAGAGGTTCCTTCTTGAACCTTCTTGGTTAAGGATTTAGAGTCAGCTCCCTCTTTCAGGAGTTTTACTTCCTGTCGGAGGTATTCGACTCGGAGTTTGGCTTTTGCCAAATCTCGAGAAAGATATGAAATGAGTTCATTTAATTGACTTCTATTGAAACCACTTACCTTGATTTCTCCGTCTTCTGAAAAGGTTAGTCTGCCGTCGTCCTATTCAGATTCTGACTCGGTCTCGACTTCTTCTGAGGCGGTCAGGGCTAGTAGGTTTGACTGGGGTGCTTCTTCTTCTTCTTCTGAGGAAGATTCGTCCCAGGTTGCTTGGAGCGCTTTCTTTCTTCTTGTCTTTTTGATCTCCTTTAGGTTTGGACACTCCGTCTTGTAGTGGCCCTTCTTCTTGCACTCGTAGCAAGTCACGTTGGGCTTGTTTTTGTCATTTGTGGGTTCAGCTGGCTCGTCCATTCTTCGGTTGGCCTTCCTTCTGTTGGTTTGGTTCTTTAACTCTTTATAGTAGCTTCGGGCCAATTGGACCAGCTTCGGTCGATCTCCTTCTTCGTCTTCTGAGTCTGAGTCTGAGTTAGACTCGGGTTCAGGTTGTGGCTTTTTCTTTGTTGTCCTTTCAGCTTTTCCTGCAACAAAGGCAATACCTTTCTCGGCCATATTGCAGTTAGTCTGTTCATGAAGTTCTAATTCGGAAAATAATTCATCTAGTTTAATTTTTGAGAGATCCCTTGAAACCTTGTATGCATCTACCATAGATGCCCACAAGGTGTTTCAAGGGAAAGCGTTTAAGGCATACCTTATTAGGTCACGGTTTTCAACCTTGTGACCTATAGTGTGAAGACCGTTCATCAATTCTTGGATGCGTGCGTGAAGTTGGGCTGCTGTTTCATTGTCGGTCATCTTGATGGTATACAATTTGTTTAGGAGCAGATCGATCTCTTTTACTGATCCGAGTGTCTGATGTTCCTTCGTGCAGCTCGATCAATTTTGCCCACAGCTCCTTAGCACTGTTGAAGGGGCCCACCCTGTTCAGCTCCTCTTTTGTTAAACCGCATTGTAGGGTCTGTGTTGCCTTTGCATCGGCTTCTATTTTGCGCTTCAGAGCGGTGTCCCATTCTGATTAGGTTTGAGGAACTCCTTCAGCATTTTTGGGTATCTCCAGTCCGGACTGGATGATAATCCACATGTCCACCTGAGTTTTCAGGCGGACCTCCATTCGACTTTTCCAGTAAGAAAAGTCTTCTCCAGTGAAAAGTGGAGGTCTGGCGGTGCTAAATCCTTCTTGCATGGCCATTTAACCTGAAAAAGAATAACTAACAAAAAAAATTCCCAAGACTTGGTCTTGGATTAGTAGTACGGGATAAGAAAATAAAATATCGAGAGCTGTTGCACCAACCTCGATTAACGGGAAAAAATTCGAACAAAAAACTTAGAAGAAATTCGAACGAGAAAAAAATAAGAATAAATCCGAAAAATTTTCAAACTGGTGGTTGCACCAAGTTTGAACTTCCCCGCTCTGATACCACTTGTTGGATCGAGAGAACCGATAGAGGGGGGTGAATATCGAAAAACGTTCGAATTTAAGATAGAGAATTTGCACAGCGGAAGATAAAAAATAAAACACGCAGACACAGTGATTTTTACTTGGTTCGGAGCCTAGGTCGACTCCTACTCCAAGGCCCACGATCGTTGATCGTTTACTTTGGGCAATTCTATATGAGGTGCAAAAGCAGTTTACAAAGATTGATTACAGGAATAAGTGCAGTAAATTAAAAATCACTCTTCTTTACCGACGTCCGGAGTAGATTGACTTTTTTCGGAGCAGCAGGACATCGTCGGCTCGAGTTGGGAGGTTTCCGGAGCAAGGCGCGAGAGCAGAAGAGCGTTGAAGCGTTGAATCAAGTGATGCCTTGAAGCCTGGGGTCGAGGGCCCTTTATATAGGGCCTGGGGGCGCCCGGAACGTCGGGGGCGCCCCCCCCCCACGTGTCGGTTGATCCGGCAACTGCTCGGTCAGCTTCTGATCCCTTTACCTTCGGGATCAGTTTTGACCGGGGCTCCCGGAGCACTCGGGGCGTCCGGATTGACCGGGTCAAAGTTTCATCTGCTGGCTTCGATGGGAGCTGCTTCGGCAGTTGGCGCTGGGGAACGCGTCCTCACCTACTCCTCTCGGGAGAATTTACCTGATGCCAACCGTTCCTCTGGTTGGACTTTTGCCTGGCGGTCCTTTACCAGGTCTTGGATACCGAGCTGTCCTTCGCCCGTTGCCTAGCAGTCCTTCGCTAGGGCTTTATTCCCTGGCATTCCTTCGCCAGTGCCTAGCAGTCCTTCGCTAGGGCTTTTACCCTGGCATTCCTTCGCCAGTGCCTAGTATTCCTTCACTAGGGCTTTTTGCTCTGGCATTCCTTCGCCAGTGCCTAGCAGTCCTTCGCTAGGGCTTTTTAACCTGCACACTAGAGTAACTTGTTAGACAACAAGTGAGACTTAACTTTTGAGCCCTGTTGCCATTATCAAAACTCAGGTTCGACTTGGGTTCGATTGGCCCGAAGTCAGTACAAAATGATCAAGGGACAAATGAAGAAGAAGAAGGTGAACCAGAAAAAGGATGATCCAACCATCTACCAGCCAGAAACCCAAGACTGAAGTCACCTATAATGGGTGTAACAAGAAGGGCCACTACAAATCGGAGTATCCCAACTTGAAGGAAAACAAGAAGAACCAGAGGAAGAAGGTTCTCAAAGCTATGTGGGGCAAATCCTCTTCAGAAGAAGAAGACGAAGTACCACACGCCAACCTCCTCGCGCTGACTGCTTCGGAGAATCTTGACCTTGAATCGGAATCAGAAACGGAAGAGAACGTCGGAACCGAAAGACTTTCAATTTCGGAAGACGGGCAAATAACGGTAAGAGGTTACCCCGAATCTGAACTTTATGATTTAATATCATATCTATCTCGTAAGTTGGCCAAAGCCAACGTTAGGGTCAAATCCCTCTGATAGGAAGTCAAAATCCTAAAAGAGGGAGTCAACTCTAGTCCCTTAACTGAACCCGTTCAGGAAGGAACCTCCACTCAAGCACAAAAACATGAGGAGGAGAATTCCTCCTTGAAAAATCAGGTCAAGGAACTAAGAGTTGCATTGGAACGATTTTCTTTGGGTTCCAAGAATCTTGACATGATTATTGGAAAGCAAAAATCAATTCTGAACCGATCTGAACTTGGTTATCGAACCAACTCACGATATAGATCATACTACTCTACGGTGAACCCAAGTAGAACCCGAGTCCATGCATGGGTCCCGAAATTATGCTTGACAAATCAAGCCGGACCGAACCAATATTGGATTCCCAAGGATAAGATTCACATCTTGCCTAATCCATACCGAGGCTTTAGTCCAGGGGGAGCCAATATAAAAACCATTTTCATAATTAGATAAATTTTTTCTATTTTCTGTGTGATGCTTGTTTTTATTTTCTACAAAATATTATGCTTAGACTTAGGAATGGTTAGATAAGGATATGACTTAACTGAAACTTGCACAACCTAGTATTAGGGTAGGGCGAGATGATAGTACGTTAGGGAAATTTGTTTAAAAAGTCAGGTAGGGTAAGGTGTACCCTATTTGGTCCTATTAGTCAGGTGAAACTAACCAAAGCTACCTCATCAAATCCTCAACTAGTTAGACCAGGGGTTCTCAATAAATAATTTGAGAATAAAATTTCTTTAAAAGACATTGTCTAGGAAAGGGTTGATGATCCAATAAGGCTATGACCAAAGAAGGCATCTGTGCCTCGCCAAGACCTGGAAGCCGATTATAGAAATTTATTTTCAACTTATTCAAAGGGGGAGAGATTGGAAAGGAGAGAAGGTGGAGAGAATGTTTAAAATTTTTTCAAAATTAAAATCTTTTTCAATCTTCAAAAATTTATTTATCTACTTTTTTTCAAAAAGTAAAATTTCAAAAAGTATAATCCCTTAAGCTATCTATTTTCAAAATTTATTTCAAAGCACTTGACTTAAATTATTTTCAAAACTTATTTCAAAGCACTTGACTTAAATTATTTTCAAAATTTATTTCAAAGCACTTGACTTAAATAGAAAAGTTTCTAAGTATAAATTTCAATATTTCCTTGAAAACTTTCTAAAGTGCTAAAGAGGCTGGAAAATTTTTCTCCACAACTCAAAAATAAGGTAGAAATTACTTAGAAAAGTTTCTAAGTATTAATTTCAAAATTTTCCTTGAAAACTTTCTAAAGTGCTAAAAAGGTTAGAAAATTTTTTTCCCACAACTCAAAAATATGGTAGAAATTTTTTTTTCAGATTTTCCAAGCATTAAAACTTCAGATGATCTAAGCATTAAAACTTCAGAAGAAGTTTAGAAAATTTTCTAAAGTGCGAAAACTAAGTAATTTACTTGAAAATTTTCTAAGTGTAAATTCCCTAAGTGCAAATTTTCCATGTGCCCAACCCAAAAATTATTTTTGAAAAATATTTTCTAACTTACATTTTTTTGAAAATATTCTAAGTGTTGAAAAATCAATTCCCTTTTAGACTTAGAAACTTTTTCAAACCCCGCGAACCTTTGAAAAACCTAGGGGGAGATTCCTTCTAGGGGGAGGAAATTAAGTTGCCATTTTACTTGCTTTTTAAACTTAACTTTTTGAACCGGGTTGTCATAAATCAAAAAGGGGAAGATTGTTGGTGCAGGCAGGACCTAAGTCGAACCTAGATTTTGATAATGCCAAAGGGTTCAAAAGTTAAGATGTTATTTTGGTCTAATGTGTTCACTAAGTGTGCAGGAAAGAAGCCCTAGGAACACTAGGCACAAAGTCCTGGTCGAGGACTGGGCACGAAACCCTGGCAAGGAGCTGGGCACCGAAGACCTGCTAGGAAGGTGGGCACGAAGTCCTGGTTGAGGACTGGGCACGAAGCCCTGGCAAGGAGCTGGGCACCGATGACCTGCTCGGAAGGTGGGCACGAAGACCTGGTCACGTGCATCGGGCAAAAGTCTAACCGGAGGAGCCGGTTGGCAAAAGGTAAACTCTCCTGAGAGGAGTAGGTGAGGACACATTCTCCGTCGAGGGAACAGTAGACGTCGGTTCGACCTAGGGTTCCATTTGGGAGACCCAAAGTCAGAACCAAGACAACTACGGCTGTAAAAACTAACATATATTCTTGCCTTGCTTGTGTTGGTACTAACCTTGAATGCAGGGACCGAAGGAGTATGTTTCTGCAGCTTAGAACGCCCCAATGGAGAGGGGCAGGAACCTGGGCTAGGCGCTCGGGAGGTCCCAGGCGCCCAAGGTCAAAGCCAAACGAGCAGTTAAGCAAAAATCGCTTCGGAAGCTTACTGGGACAGGCGCCCTCAAGGTCCCGGGCGCCCCGATGGTCCCGGGCGCCCTGTATGTCTCGGGCGCCCTGGGTCCAAGCCAACCAGTGATCGAAGCGAAATCAGCCGCGAAGCCAGCAGACCAAGTCAACCGGGGTGTGATAACTAGCAATTTGATCGATAAATTTTGTGCCATTAGTGGGGAAATTTGGGGGTCTGGGGTGCATTTGTTTATGAAATGATGCATAATTATTAATAGGATGTATTTTCATTGGTTAATTAATTTTCCTGCATTTTCGCACTCATATTTCATTCTATTGGATTTTTGGACAGCTTATGCATCATCGAGTCAAAAGGGGCACATCCGGGGCGAAGACGGATCCATAAAGAATGACATCAGACTCCAATCTCATTCTGTTGAAGGCTTGATTGGTCACCAGACCAATCAGGGAAGGCCTGATTGGTCACCAGACCAATCAGGGAAGGCCTGATCGGTACCCAGACCGATCAGGAGGAGATGGCACAGAGGAATTCAGAATTTTAGCTACTGATCACACCCTGAACGGTCCCCAGACCGATCAGGGAGCATCCAGACCGATCAGGGAGCATCCAAACCGATCCAGAGCCATTCAGTCTGATCAATAGCTGTCCAGATGCGATCGGATGCGCAGGTCATCACAACCCTCCACTTGAATCTGGCAACAACGATTGATGGAGTTTCCATGCAAGTGATCTCAGCCACTCATCAGAGGGAATCAAGGGTGGAAAGGAGAAGTAAAGAGGGGGATCTCGATCTGATCCGAGGAGATACAGAGAGACGGGAGGATATCATCTTCTTCCTCCATCTCATCCATCGCCACCAAGGGGCCGGCAGTTCCTTCCTCCACCTCGCTGCCGCCGGCCGGAGCTTCTTCTCCACCTCCACTTCTCCTTCTTCTTCACTCCTCATCCGCAAACCCTAGGGGCAGCCACTCCTTCATCAGATTGGGCATCCACTCCTTCATCAGATGTGGCAGCAGCCCTTCACATTCCTTCACAGCAGTTTTTCAGATCCATTCCGGCAGCCTTCATCAGATTGTTTGATTTGTTTGATGTAGTGAAATGTTATGTGTTTGATGATGAATGTTTGTATTGGATGGATCTTTCCCATTTCAAATTGCACGTACTTGAATCAATTTACAGCATGCCCATCTTGTGTTTGGTTAAATGCCTCTTAGAACAAAACATTCAATTGTGATGTTTCTTAGTTGCTTAACTTTTATTTTGTATTGCTTTTCCCATTGCTTTAAGTTTTATGTCTCATTTACATGCAATTAAGTTAGGTTAGATTAGATTTCTTTAATGCTGTAGGTTTTGCTCCATGTTTAGTTTCGTCAATGCTTTATTTCAAGTTGCCTTTTTCTTTTCTGCAAGTATAGTTTAGATTAGATTAGATCTCCTTTACTCGCATTGTCTTTCATTAATTAGGATTAGATTTCATACTCTCTTTGCTATTTCATTTCGTAGTGTTAGCGTTCAAATACAAACCCCAGTTTCATATCCAAAATCCAGAAGCAATAACTTGGAATCCTAAGATTATTAACCTATCATTACATTCCTTGAGAGAGACGACTCGAGTTACTCTATACTACATTAGTTTAGGGGAGTTCGATACTTTAATTGTATTTGAAATCGTAACACGACTAAAACGGTTATCAGGGTGCCCCCGTCAGCTCCGAGGCCGATTCTGGAGGGATAAGCGCTGACCGAGCTGCGGATGAGGTTTCTCGGATCCGTAGGCACGTGTCAGGTGCCCCCAGCATCCAGGGCGCCCCCAGGAGTAGTATAAAAGGGGCTCGGCCCCTAAGGTTCGACAACACTTTTTCCAACGCTTCCAAGCTCTTCGTTCAAGCACTCTGCTCTGGCAAACTCCATTCTCAACATTCTAGCGCCGACGACAACCCTCCGCTCCGAAGTACGATCCACACCGGGCGTCGGTAACGAAGAGTACATTTGTTTAGTTACTGCACTCATATTGTAATAATTTCTGTAACCTTTTTGCGCTACTATAGAATTGCCCGCAGTAAACGGTCAAGGATCATGGGCCTTGGAGTAGGAGCCGAACGCGACTCCGAACCAAGTAAAATTACTTGAGTTCTGTGTGTTTTGTTTAAATTCCGCTGCGTACTTTCTCTTTTCAATCCGAAACGTTTTCACGATATTCACCCCCCCCCCTCTATCGTGTTTACTCGATCCAACAATGTAGTCACCTTTACCAACTCTGACTACCTTATTAGGAACTTACATAACTCAGAAATAACCCTTAAGGAGTTAGGAAAAATAATATCTATACTATTAATCTACCATCAACACCTAAGTGTCTTTTGACCCAACTTGAAGAAAACCTTTGGCATAGAAGACTAGGTCATACTCATATAAAATTAATTTCTAAAGTAAGTCAAAATGGACTAGTTAGGGGGATTCTAAAAATTAAGAACATTGAAAACTCAATCTGTAACCCATGTCAACAAGGCAAACAAACAAAATCAACTCACAAATCTACCCAATCAGACTTAACCCAAGCCACACTTGAGCTCTTGCACCTAGACCTATTTGATTCTCATGGAACCCAGTCACTAAGTGGGAATCGATACTGCTTAGTAATTATTAATGATTATTCTAGATTTACCTGGGTTAGATTTTTAAAAACTAAAGATGAATCTTTTGAATTATTTAACAATCTATGTAAAATGATAGAAAATCAAAAAGATACCCAAATTAAAAGAATAAGAAGTGATCATGGGGGAGAATTTGAAAATCAAAGGTTTAATGATTTATGTAAAATAAATTACTATATTCATGAATTTTTTTGCCCAAGACCCCCCAACAAAATGAGATAGTTGAAAGAAAAAATATAACCCTTCAAGAAGCCGCTAGAACTATGCTAAATGAATATAGTTTAACCAATCAATTCTAGGCTGAAGCGATAAACACCGCATGCTATATTCAAAATAGGGTACTGATAAATAAAAGACACAATAAAATACCTTATGAAATATATTACTAAAGAATACCCAACTTATATTATCTAAGAGTATTTGGGTGTAAGGTACACATACTAAATACAAAAGACTATCTAGGAAAATTTCAATCTAAATCAACCCTAGGAATTTTTGTAGGTTACTCAACCACGAGTCAAGCATATAGGGTCTATAACAAAAATACCCTTAGAATTGAAGCAACCACGAATGTTATATTTGACGAAGAAATCATAACTAAATCCAACTCAATTAATTTAATCAATTCGTCAAAACCAACTACTTCTAATCAAGATCAAGACGAAATTGAACCAACAATGGAATCAGTAATTGAACCAATAACTGAACCAATTCAAACTGTTGAACCTATTTCAACCCAAAACCTACCAGCTGAACCTGAGGCTGAACCAGATCTAAGAAACCTAGACTAAATCACCCAACTGACCAAATTATGGGTGATCCAACCTAAGGGGTTAGAACAAGGTCTTCATATAGGAATCTAAGTCAAGTTGCACTAATTTCGAAGATAGAACCAAAAACTATAAAAGAGACCTTACCTGACCCGGACTGGATCATAGCTATGCAAGAGGAACTAGCACAATTGTAAAGAAACTAAGTCTGGGACTTAGTGCCTAAACCAAAAGGTAATCTATAATAGACACTAAGTGGGTATTTAGGAATAAATTGAACGACCAAGGTAAGATAGTAAGAAACAAAGCCTGCTTAGTAGCTAAAAGATTTAGTCAAGTTGAGGGGTTAGATTATGATGAAACCTATGCTCTTGTAGCCAGACTTGAGTCAATTAGGATGCTACTAGCCTTTGCAGCATATAAAGGATTTAAATTATACCAAATGGATGTCAAGTCTACCGTTCTAAATGGTTGTATAAAAAGGAAGTCTACGTAGGACAACCCCCAGGCTTTGAGGATCTTGACTACCCAAATCATGTGTTCAAACTTAGGAAAGCCCTTTATGGATTAAAACAAACACCTAGGGCTTGGTATGAAAGATTATCCACCTATCTAATTTCTAAAGATTTTAACCAAGGTCAAATTGATTCAACTTTATTTGTTAAAACTTTAGAAAAAGATATTTTTATAACCCAAGTGTATGTTGATGATATAATATTTGGTTCAACAAACACTTACTTCCTAAAAGACTTTATTAAAATTATGGAAAATAAATTTGAAATGAGTCTAGTAGAAGAATTGAACTTCTTTTAGGTTTACAAATTAAACAAACCAAAGATGGAAACTACATTCACCAATCAAAATATGCAAGAGAATTAATTAAGAAGTTTAAAATGGATAATTCAAAGAATTTAAGTATTCCTATGGCCACAAATGCCAAAATAGACAACGATTCTGAAGGAAAGCCCATTGACTTAAAATATTATAGAAGTATTATAGGTAGTTTGTTGTACCTAACTACTATTAGACCTGATATACTGTTTGCAGTAGGTATTTGTGCCAGGTATCAAACTTGTGCTAAGGAGTCCCACTTAACAGCAGTTAAATGGATCCTTAGATATATTAAAGGCACAATAAATGTAGGCATTTGGTACCCTAGGACGTCCAATTTTGAATTGTCAAGATTTTCGGACTCAGATTATGTCGGGTGTAAATTAGATAGAAAAAGTACGAGTGAAAGCTGTCAGTTACTAGGACAAAGTCTAGTTAGCTGGTGCAATAGAAAGCAACATTGTGTTGCCTTATCCACAACTGAAGCAGAATATGTTGCCCTAGGGGAATGTGTAGCCCAACTTTTATGGATGGTGCATACCCTTAAGGACTTCAACCTGGATTACACCCAAACTAAGGTATTTGTTGACAATATAATTTTAATCAATCTTACCAAAAATCCTATCCACCACTCCAGAACTAAGCATATAGAAGTTAGACATCATTTTGTTAGGGATCACGTAGATAGGGGCGAAATCACACTTACACATGTAGACTCCAAATCTAACCTAACCGATATTTTCACTAAACCACTTCCTTAATCTGAGAGTAGTTCACTAAGAAGACAGTTAGGAATGTGCTTAGTAGAATAGGACTGTTCTCTTTAATTTCTCAAAAAAATTAATTTTTTTATTTTTCAAAAAAAATTATGAAAAATCATTTTTTTAATCATATTCATTCAAATAAGATTTGATTTTTAAATATTTTTCTGACTTAGTTTTTTTTTAAATTACCCCCTTCAAAACTAAGGTTTTTCTATTCAATGGACTTAGCTTAGGACTTAACCATAGAATTGCATGCTCCTATAGATCTAAAAGCTAGCATCTCACAAGCACATTAGGGTACTTTGATTGATAACCTAGATTGGGTTGAGATGCTTAGGTCTATGCCTTGACTTAAGATGTTTTAAGTCAGTGTATCAAGAGCAGTTGGGGCGATAAATATATTTAAACAGCAATCAAGTTAAGTATTCAAGCTTAGAAAGTCTAACTTGATCAGACTATTTAACTTGACTAATCCTAGTGAAAACTGTTGTTATATAACAGTTAGTAAGTAACTAACTAGGTTAGACAGGGACCAAAAGAGGTTATGTTGATCTATTTTTTGTAAAAAGGTTTTTCATGCTTGGACTCACTAGTATGTTAACTGGGTTCAAAATTTATTACTTGGGTCAAACTGAGATCAATTCAATTACTTGTTGCAGTTTCCTTCATTATTTTTTAAATCAAGTAGGCTCTGATACATAACTATTTTTTTTTATGCCAATCATTTTTTTTAACATTTCTTTGATATATGGCAAAGTGGGAGAGAAGAAAAAGTCAAGTTAAAATAACTTTTTCCAAGTCAAGTAATTTTTTTATAATTTTTTTCCAAGTCAAGTAATTTTTTTATAATTTTTTTCCAAGTCAAGTAATTTTTTTCAAGCTAAAATAATTTTTTTCCCAAGTCAAGTTTCAAAATTATTTTGAAAATTGTCAATTTTTTCCAAGTCAAGTTTCAAAATTATTTTGAAAATTGTCCTTTGAAAATCAAGTTTCAAAATTATTTTGAAAATTGTTCTTTGAAAATCAAGATTCGAAAATTATTTTGAAAATTGTTCTTTGAAAATCATGTTTTGAAAAAATTAAATTTAAAATTATTTGTTTCTCACAAAATAATCTTTTCAGGTTATTAATCAAACATTTTTTTGAAAAAGAAAACTTTATTTCCTAAAAAATTATTTTTAGAAAATATAATTCAATTTAGAAAATTCTGTTGGAGAAAACCTTGTGATAGAAATTTTTTCAAAACTTGTTTTTCTCAAAGTTTTCAAACTCCTTTTGGAAAAACTTTCAACACAGAAAAATTGTATATTTTCAAAAGCTTCAGGGGGAGATTTTCAAATTAAAAGGAAGCCTTATGCAATGTTTCGAATCTCTGCTAAGTTTTTCAAAAAATTAAATTTTAAAGAAAAAGGGGAGAGAACTGATTAAGGGGAAGATAGAAAATCTACTTGTTCTTTCTTGTCTAGCACATAATTATTATGTTTTCTATTTTTTTAACTTAACTTTTGAATAGTATTGCCATAAATCAAAAAGGGAGAGATTGTTGGTGTCAGATGCACCATATCGAACCTGATTTTAATAATGGCAAAGGGTTCAAAGTTAAGTATGTGTTGTTGTCTAATGGATTTACCAAGTGTGCAGGAATGTCCTAGTTCACCTAAGCACGAAGTCTTGACCTGCAGGGTTGAGCAAGAAGTCCTGGTCGAGGACTGGGGAAGAAGTCCTGGTCATGGATAGGGAAACGAAGTCCTGATCCAGAAGATTGGGCAGGAGTCTTAGCCGAGCGAGGATTGCGGACAAAAGTAGAGGCGAGTCGAGGAACGAACGTCTCGAGATCCGGCAATCTCGGAGGCCGAGCAAAAGTCCAACTGGAGGAGCCGGTTAGCAAAAGGTAACTTCTCCTGAGAGGAGTAGGTGAGAACGCATTCCCCGGAAGAGGGAACAGTAGGCGTCGGTTCGACCTAGGGTTTCACTTTGAAATCCAAAGTCAGAACCAAGACAACTCCGGCTGTGATTTATTTCAATTATTTATATTATATATTGTTCTTGGACTAACCCTGGTTACAAGAGTGAAGAGTTCTTTACCACTTCATCCCAGTTTCCTGAGAGGAGTCAGGCGCCCGAGAAGCCAAGCGCCTGATAGTTATCAGGCGCCCCAGACAGCTTGTTTCAGCGGGTGAGTTTGGTTGAGTTGGCAGGTTTCCACGTCAGCAACTCAGGCGCTCGTGAACCATCAGGCACCCCAGGTTTATCAGATGCCCAAGAACAAAAGATAGGAGTTTGGCCGAGTCTGTGGATATGGACGCGCCGGATTCGCAACACATGTCAAGAGCCCCATAAGCCTCAAGCGCTCGAGAACCCTATATAAAAGGGGGTTCACCCCTTGCTTTCCAGCATGAATTCCATTCAACACAAAGAAGCTTCCTTGCAACTCAAGCACGCCTATGCTCTTCAGAATTCTTCCGTGCTCGAGTTCCTCCGTGCTGCAAATGATCAAGATTGACGACGCGCCGTCCAAGACATTCTGCAATCCTTTTCGGTGTTGTCGGTATATTTTATTTGTTGTTCAAATTCTATAATCGACTTATATATCTGTAATACTTTTTCGACTTATAGAATTGCCCAATGTAAATGGTCAAGGACAGTGGGCCTTGGAGTAGGAGTCGTCAAAGACTCCAAACCAAGTAAAAAAGAAAACGTGTTAGCGTTGTGCTTTTTAATCCTTCCGCTGTGTTCTGATTTTTTCGAAAAATTTTACATAATCGCTATTCACCCCCCTCTCTATCGATTACAACGATCCCACACCTTCTTCCTCCTTCTTCCTTAGTCGTCAGCCCTAGTTCCCACATTTAAGGTGGCGCCGCCAGCCCTCCTTGCTTCCAACTTGCACACGCCCAAAGGAGAGACGAGAGGGACAAGACGAGAGGAGAAGAGAAGAAGAGAAAGCTTCCTTCTCCCTAAACCCTAGCCGACCCTCCCTCCTGCTTATTGCCGGCGCCGTAAGCCACCAAAGAGAAAGAGAGAGAGAGAGGGAGAAAAACCAAGGCTTAGGTTAAGTTGTTCTCATGATGGTTTAGGAGGCTATATATAGGCTACAATAGGGACCATGAGGAGGAGTTGGTTATGGTCTCCTAACGGATCCTTAACCCAACCCGTTAATAATAACCCGCTCCACTAATGGGTTATTATTGAACTACCGCACCAACCCCATAATAAAATATGGGCTCCTTCTTATTATGTGTACATTATCTTCCCGTGTTTAAGATATCGCATGTCCATTAATTAATTAAATTACTAACAATATAATTAATTAATATATAACTCCAAGAGTAGTACCACTCAACTTCATTATCATGTCGGACCAAGTCCACCTGTAGAATTTACATGATAATCCTTATGAGCACCTCAAGGGGACATCATCATCCTAAATAATTAGGACACGGTTTCCTTCTATAATCAATGGCACACCATATAAATAATACTATTTCCTAATTTACCGGGCCTATTGATTTAACGAATAAATCTCGCTCATTGGTAAATTAAAGAAATAAACATTAAGTACATGTGCCCATTATTATATCGGGATTAAAAGCATGTACATCCATAATAACTTGAGGTCTTGTTCGATTATATAGTCAGTATAAATCGAATCACCTCAAATCGGTCCTGCTCAATACACACAAAGTGCACTAGTGTAATTCTATAGTCAAGATAGACTAATATCAAATTACACTACAACCGTTCCAATGGTTTGTGCAAATCCATCTTGGTTGTGAGCCACTACTTATATTTTACAAGGAAATGATAACATGATCTTCTGTGTGACACCATACACCATGTTATCTACAATGTAAAGTAACAGACAATTACATACATATAACAAATATAAAATGCAAACACATGACCACTGTGATTCTTATTCCAAAATAGATGTTCATACAAAAGCTAGGCTTATAGTATACATCCTACAATCTCCCACTTATACTAAAAGACTATGCTGCCATCAAACTGTCATACATCTGATTCACATCCCCTCAACATGCCTATCATAAGTTTTCGCTGGAAGGGCCTTAGTGAAAGGATCTGCCAGGTAACTGCTGATGCAATCTTGACGACAACAACTTCTCCTCTCTTTACGATGTCTCATATCAGGTGGCATTTGCGCTCAATGTGTTTACTTGCCTTATAGGCTCGTGGTTCCTTCAAGTTTGCTACTGCACCACTGTTATCACAATAAATTGTGATACCTTTGAGCAAACCAGGAATCACCTCTAAATCTATTAAGAAGTTTCTGAGTCATACAGCTTCTTTGGCTGCCTTAGAGGCTGCCACATACTCAGCTTCCATAGTGGAGTCCGCAATGCACTTCTGCTTAATATTCCTTCATACTATGGCTCCACCTCCCAAAGTAAACACATAACCCGAGGCAGACTTACTGTTATCCCTATCTGATTGGAAATCAGAATCCGTGTAACCTAGAGGGAGCAAATGATCTACCTGGTAAACCAGCATTTAATTTTTAGTCCTTTTCAGGTACTTTAATATATGCTTTACCACAGTCCAATGTCCTTGTCCTGGATTACTTTGATATCTGCTAACCATGCCCACGACAAAGCAGATATCCGGTCTCGTACATAACATAGCATACATTAGGCTTCCTACAGTCGAAGCATAAGGAACTGCCTTCATCTCCTCTATCTCCTTTGATATTTTAGGACACATCTCCTTAGATAAAGGTACTCCATGCCGAATAGGTAGAAAACCTTTCCTTGGAGTTTTGCATGCTCAAACGAGCTAGGATAGTGTCAATATACGAAGCTTGAGATAAGCACAACATCCTTTTCTTGCGATCCCTTATAACATTGATCCCAAGGATGTGTCCAGCTTCTCCCAAGTCCTTCATATCAAACTGTTTGGACAACCATACTCTTACGTCTGACAACACCTTGACATTGTTGCCAATGAGCAACATGTCATCTACGTATAGTACACGAAATACCACTACGTTTCTGTCACTCCTCTTGTATACACAAGACTCATCTGGACATTGTATGAATCCATAAGACTGGATTACCTCATCAAACCGGATGTTCCAAGATCATGAAGCTTGTTTCAATCCATAAATGGATCGATTAAGTTTGCACACAAGATGCTCTTTGCCCTTTGCAATGAATCCCTCTGGTTGCTTCATATAGATGTTTTCTTCAAGACTTCCATTAAGGAAAGCTATCTTGACATCCATTTGCCAAACCTCATAATCCATATGAGCAGCAATAGACGAGAGAATCCGGATAGACTTAAGCATGGCTACTGGTGAAAAGGTTTCCTCATAATCGATCCCCTCTTTCTGACTATACCCCTTCACATCAAGCCTTGCTTTAAAGATTTCCACCTTTCCGTCTGATCCTCTCTTTCTTTTGTAGACCCATTTACATCCAATGGCTTTTACACCATCTGGTGGTTCTACAAGCTCCCAGATTTGATTAGAATCCATAGATTCTATCTCAGATTACATCGCCTTTTGCCAAGATACCGCATCTTTATCTTGGAGTGCTTCGTCATAGGTCCAAGGATCAGGTTCATGTTCACCAGGGACCAAGTCCGAAGACTCTCCCAAAGATATGAATCGTCAGGTTGCCTAACAACCCTCCCACTCCGATGAGGTAATACCTGTGTATCATCTGTGACACGTGGTGCAGTCACTTGAGGTATATCATCCTGTACCGTTGGTACTAAAGTAGGAACTTCCCCTCTTATTTCCTCTAGAACAATCTTACTCATGGGCTTGTGTTCCATTATATAGTCCTCTTCTAAAAATCGGGCATTCATGCTAACGATGACCTTCTAATTTTTAGGACTATAAAACAAACCACCTTTCGTTCCTCTAGGATAGCCTACAAACAAGCGAACTTCTGTATGAGATTCCAACTTATCAGCGTCTCCCTTCAGCACATGTGCTGGACTACCCCAAATTCGAATATGTCTCAGACTAGGCGTACATGCATTCCACAATTTTATGGGAGTAGAGGGTATTGATTTAGAAAGTACCAAGTTCAGAATATACACAGCCGTTTCCAGAGCATACCCCCAGAATGAATTCGGTAATTCAGAATAACTCATCATCGATCTAACCATTTCCATAAGAGTTTTATTCCTTCGCTCTACCACACCATTCTGTTGGGGTGTACCAAGTGTGGACAATTGTGATTGAATCCCAGCCTCTGATAAGTAACTCCTAAATTCTCCCAAGAGGTACTCACTACCATGATCAGACCGTAGTATCTTGATACTTTTACCATGGCGTTTCTCGACATCAGCCTTGTACTCTTTGAACTTATCAAAGCACTCAGACTTGCGGTGCATCAAGTAAATATATCCATATCTTGAATAGTCGTCTATAAATGAGACGAAATATTCAAAGTCACCTCTTGCCTCAATAGACATAGGTTCGCACAAATCAAAATGAACCAATTCCAACACTTCTTTGGCTTTATACCCCTTGGCCTTAAAAGGCCACTTGGTCATTTTTCCTTCCAAGCAAGATTCACAAGTTGGGAATGTTAGGATGTATACTAAAAGCCTTGACTTTTGGTTAGGATACATCTACATTTTAAAGAGAATCAGAAAATCACACAGTGCATGTTTATATTAGTATGTGCACTAAACGTCTAATGTTTGGCATTGTAGATAATATTGTATGTGGTGTCGCACAGAAGATCATGTTATCAGGTTCCTTACCGAAGCATAAGAAAGAGGCTCACAACCGAGATGGAGTTGGACAAACCATCGGGATGGTTGTAGTGTAATTATGTGTGGTTTATCTTAACTATAGGATTACACTAGTGTACTTTGTGTACATTGAGTAGGACAAAAGAGAGGTCATCCAATTTTTGTACTGACTTAGTAAATTGGATTAGACCTCGGATAATATTATGGAGTATGATCTCTTAATCTCGAAATAATGATGGGTATATATTATTAATTATTATATCTTTGATTTACCAATGGGCGAGATCTATTCTGTTAGATCGATAGGCCCGGTAAGTTGGGAGATAATATTAATAATATGATGTGTCATTGATTATTAATGGAATCCGTGTCCTGGTGAGTCAGGATGATGATGCCCCCTTGGTGAGCTCAAAAAGATCGTCATATCAAATCTTGCAAGTGGACTATGGTCTGGCATGATGAAAAGGTTGAGTGGTACTAATCAAGGATCAAGAGGATAATTAATTTAATTATTAGTAAATTAAATTAATTATCGGGCATACGATATCTTAAACACAGGGAGATGGATGACTCGTAATAGGTGGAGCCCATATGAAAATATGGGGGTTGGTGAGAAAGTACAATGGGATCCTTTAGTGGTATGGATCTCCATTAATGGATCGGGTTTGGATTCATTAGTGGGCCAAGAACCAACTCCTCCTCATGGTCCCTATCTTAGCCCAATAAAACCCCATAGGAGTCATGATACAAGGCTGATTAATTAAGGAATTAATCTGGGATTAATTAAGTTATTAAACTCGGATTAATTAAGGAATTAATCTCGGAATAATTAAGGAATTAATCTAGGATTAATTAAATTATTAATCTATGATTAATTAAGGAATTATTCTCTAATAAAATTATGGAATTGATCCATAATTAAATTGGAAAATTTTCCAATTAAATCCCCTATATATAACCCTCTCCCTCTCCTCTCCTTGGCTAATTTGAAAACCCTAGGGTTGGGCTTCTTGCGCCGGTGACAAAGGAAGAAGAAGGAGCTGCTCCTTCTTGGTACATAGCTCCTAGGCCTTCTCCTCTTGACGTGAAGCCTCAACCGGACCTAGGGGAGCTCAGCGAGGGGAAGAAAAAGACCGAAGGTGGCAGGCGACGGCAGTTCTTGGCTGAGCGGCGTCGGCGGCTGAAGAAGGGAGGAGAGCTTGCTTTCTTCTCCTTCCTTCACCTTGGTTTCTTCTTCTATCTCCTTCTCAACCTTTAGTCTGTGTGCGCAAGCCAGGAACAGAGAAGAGAGGCTGCTGGTTGCGGGAAAACAAGGAGCACTTCTTGTTTGGCATCGGCGAGAGTGAAGGAGAGGCTTCTAGGGTTTCGATGGGTTTTGAGGGAAGAAGGAGATTTGTTCTCGCTACTTCTTTCTCATCTTCATCTTCCTAGCTTTCCTCTCAGTGTAACCTTGAAGTTGGCCGGACCATGGAGCTAAAGGTGGTCGGCGGTTTGAGGTGGAGAGGGAGACAAGCATTCGGTGCGAGAAAACCCTAGAAGCCTAGGGCTTGTGTTGGTAGGAAGAAGCTTAAAGAAGAGAGATTAATTCAAAGCCTTGGTGATTCCGCGACTTGGTAGATCGTCGCCCACGCAACGTCTAAGAGGGGAGGGACATAAGGTAGAAGACTTCGAGGTAAACGGCGAGATATATCTCTCCCGGGCTACGTTTTCCTTATGTTATGTTTTAATTGTGTCATCTTGCTTTGTCTCGTTATTTTATATAAGTTAGTTTATTATTTTGATTTGATATCATAGTTAATAACTAACTAACTGGACCCCGAAGATAAACACAAAAATCGGCGATCCAAATCGTCATCTTTTCCATGGTTTTTAATCCGGAAAGTTACAAGGCCTTAACCTCGGTTTCGGCCAAGTTGTAACTTGGATTGATTAACACGACGACGAGTCGGTCAATAGAGAGACAGGTTTCTATTCGGATTAAATTTTTTATTAATCCATAGCCATAGAGAGGTCTCTCAGGTTCAACTCTGACTATGCTGGCTGCAAATTAGATAGAAAAAGTACAAGTGGAAGCTGCCAACTTTTAGGACATAGTCTAGTCAGCTGGTGCAGTAGAAAGCAACACTGCGTAGCCCTTTATACAACCGAAGCAGAATATGTTACTTTAGGAGAGTGTGTGGCACAACTCTTATGGATGATGCACACTCTTAAAGACTTCCAGCTCGACTACACCCAAACCCAAGTCTACACTGATAACATAAGCTCAATCAATCTAACTAAAAACCCAATTCAACACTCAAGAACAAAGCATATAGAAGTTAAACATCACTTTGTAAGGGATCGTGTGGCCAGAGGTGAAATAGTCCTTAAGCACGTGAACTCAAAGTCAAACTTAGCTGATATCTTTACCAAACCTTTACCTGAGTCTGAGTTTAGCTCACTAGGAAGTCAGTTAGGGTTATGCTTAGTAGAATAGGACTGCTCTACATGTTATTTTTCAAAAATTATTTTATTTCTTATCTGTTAATTAATATGTTTTGAGAAATCATTTCTTTTATCAAAGTCTTGAAATTTAAAATGATTTTTTGACTTAGTTTTTTTCAAAACTTACCCCCTTCAAAACTAGGGCTTTTTCACAAATGGACTTAGCTTAGGCCCTAATCCTAGAACTGCATGCACCAATAAATCTAGAAGCCAGCATCTCACAAGCACCTTAGGGTACTTTTGATTGATAACCTAGACTGGATTGAGATGCTTAGGTCTATGACTTGATTCAAGATGCTTTAAGTCAGTGCATCTGCAGTAATTGGGGCATAAATACAAAATGAACAGCAATCAGGTTAAGTGTCAAGCATAGAAAATCTAACTTGATCAGATCACATAACGTGACTAACCCTAGTGAAAGCTACTATTTATGACAGTTAGTAAGTAGCTAACTGGGTTAGACAAGACCTGAACAAGAACAGTTTAATTTGGTTTGGTCTAGTTTATGCTTATTAGAGTTGGTTCAATATAGAACTTAATTTTTTTCTGCTATAATTAGTTTTTTGATATATGGCAAAGGGGGAGAGAAAGGAAAGGAGAAAAGAAATTTTTTCAAAATTATTTTTCAAAACTTTTATCTCCTTTTCAAAAAGTAAAGTAAATAACGAAAATACTTAAAAATGTTTTTCAAATCTAAGCATTTCAAAAATTAAATTTTTCTAAGTGTGGAAAAGTTTTTTGGAGGTATGAAAATTTTTTCTAAGTATGAAAAACTTGAAAAAACTATTCGAAGTATGAAAATCATTTTGAAAATTTTTGGGAAAATTTTCTTGCAAAAACTTTTTGGGAAAATTTTCTTGCGAAAACTTTTTGAAAAATTTTCTAAGTGTGAGGAAAATTTTGTTTGAAATTTTTCTAAGTGTGAGGAAAATTTTGTTTGAAATTTTTTTAAGTATTGAAAGCACTAAGTCAAATCTAAAGCACTTAGAAAGTTTACAAAACCCCCCACTTATCTTTGAAAAACTCAGGGGGAAAATATTTGGTTCAGGGGGAGAAAACTGAGTAGTGTTTTCAAATTCTTTGCTTGTTTTTAACTTAACTTTTTGAACCATGTTGCCATAAATCAAAAAGGGGAGATTGTTGGTGCAGGAAGCACCTAAGTCAAACCTAGGTTTTGATAATGGCAAAGGGTTTAGAAGTTAAGGTGTTAATGTTATCTAACAAGCTTACTAAGTGTGCAGGAAAAGTCCTAGGTACAGTAGGCAAGAAGTCCTAGCAAAGGGCTGGGCAAGAAGAACTGGTCAAGGACTGGGCAAGAAGACCTGACCGGAAGTTGGGCAAAGAAGTCCTGGTCAAGAACTGGGCAAGAAGTCCTGGCAAAGGGCTGGGCACCGAAGACCTGACCGGAAGTTGGGCAAGAAGTCCTGGTCGCGAACTGGGCTCGAATACCTGATCAGGAGGATTGGGCAAAAGTCCAACCGGAGGAGCCAGTTGGCAAAAGGTAAACTCTCTGAGAGGAGTAGGTGAGGATGCATTCCCCGTTCGAGGGAACAGTAGGCGTCGGTTCGACCTAGGGTTCCATTTGGGAGACCTAAAGTCAGAACCAAGACAGCTTAGGCTGTAAATAATGGCTAACATGTTTCCTTCTTTTTGTTTTGGAACTAACCTTGGTTGCAGGGATCAAAGGAATGGATTTCTGCGGCTGAGGCGCCTCAATGGAGTGAGGCGCCTCACTGGGGCTAGGCGTCCGGATGGATACGGGCGCCCCAGTGGAAGGCTAAACCAAAGCAAACTGCCACGAAGCCTCTGAACCAAAGAAGCTCAGGCGGCCGGGACCATTCGGGCGCCCCCATCAGCTCAGGCACCCCTGTGAAGAGGATAAGCGCTGACCGAGCCTGCGGATAAGAGTTTGCGCAGGAGAGGCCACGTGTAGGCGCACCTATGGGTGCTATAAAAGGGTGTTCACCCCCAAGGCTTCAGACAACTTCGCTCAAAAAGCTCCAAGAACTTTCGTTCAAGCGCTACATTCCGGCAAGCTCCGACTTTGAGATTCCAACGCCGATGATGACCCTCTGCTCCGAACTTCGATCCACCTCGGGCGTCGGTAAATTTAATTTACGAAAAGTGTTGCAAATTCAATTTTCAGTTCTATATTTGTACTCAATTTATAAAAGATTTTTGACGACTATAGAATTGCCCAACGTAAACGGTCAAGGACTGTGGGCCTTGGAGTAGGAGCCGACCGTGACTCCGAACCTAGTAAAACCAACTTGTGTTCGTGATTGTTCTGTTATTTCCCGCTGCGTAACTGCTCTATTTTCTGAAAAATTTGATATCGATATTCACCCCCCCCCCTCTATCGATTTTCTCCGATCCAACAAGTGGTATCAGAGCGGGTGGCTCAAATTTGGTGCAACCACCAATTTGAGAGTTTTTTTCGGATTTACAGAATTATTTTAATTTTTTTTAATCTTTCTCGTTAATCGAGGTTGGTGCAACAGCACTCCATCATTTTTCATTGTTAGTAATTTCTCCCGCACTACTAATCCAAGACTAAGTCTTGGAACAAGTTTTCTTTGTTTTTATTTTTTTCAGAAAATATCAATGGTCATGCAAGAAGGATTTAGCATAGCTAGACCACCGCTTTTCAGTGGAGAAGATTTCTCCTACTGGAAAAGCAGGATGGAAGTCCACCTGAAAACTCAAGTGGACATATGGATAATCATCCAATCTGGCCTGGAGATTCCCAAGAATGCAGAAGGAGTGGCACAACACTACTCTTAATGGGACGCCTCGTTGAAGAAGAAGATCGAGGCTGATGCAAAGGCAACCCAGACTTTGTAATGCGGATTAACCAAGGAGGAGTTGAACCGGGTGGGTCCCTTCAACAGCGCCAAAGAACTTTGGAACAAGCTGATTGAGTTGCACGAAGGTACCTCCGACACCAGAATCAGCAAAAGAGATCTGTTGCTGAACAGACTCTACACGATCAAGATGAATAAAGGAGAATCAGCAGCACAGCTGCACGCCAGAATTCAGGAGCTAATGAATGGGTTGCATACGATAGGTCACAAGGTAGAGAACCGTGAACTAATCAGGTATACTCTAAACGCATTCCCAAGGAACACACTGTGGGCATCCATGGTAGATGCCTACAAGGGTTCCAGGGATCTCTCCAAAATTAAATTAGATGAACTTTTCTCTGAACTAGAATTGCATGAACAGACTAACTCCACTTTGGTCGAGAAAAGTATTACGTTCATTGCAGGAAAATCCCAAGGAAAAGTCCTCAAGAAGAAGTCTCTACCAGCACCCGAGTCTGACTTAGACTCAGACTCAGAAGATAGTGAAGGGGATCGACCCAAGTTGGTTCGGCTAGCTCAGGACTACTACAAGAAGCTGAAGCACCAAACAAACAGAAAGAAAGCAAGCCAAAGGAAGGAAGATCCAGCTGAACCTTCAACTTCAAAAAGCAAAACCAATGTCACCTGCTACGAATGCAACAAGAAGGGACATTACAAATCAGAGTGCCCCAATCTGAAGGAGGCAAAGAAGACGCAAAGGAAGAAGGCTCTCCAAGCCACGTGGGATGAATCATCCTCCGAAGAAGAAGAAGAAGCCCTGCAATCGAATCTTCTGGCCTTAACTGCTTCGGAAGACGTCGACACCGGATCGAAATCGGAGCCAGACTACGGAAGGCTCACAATCTCGGAGAACGGCCAAATAACGGTAAGAGGTTATTCAGAATACGAACTTTCGAAGTTAATTTCATATTTATCTCGTAACTTGGCGAAAGCCAAAATCCGGGTCGAGTCCCTCCGACAGGAAGTAAAACTCTTGAAAGAGGAAGCCAACTTGAGATCCTTGACCGAGAAAATTCAAGAAGGAAACTCCACTCAAGTTTAGAAGCTTGAGGAAGAATTCCTCCTTGAAAACTCAAGTCAAGGAGCTCAGAGTGGCTTTAGAACGATTCACTTCAGGTTCCAAGGTCTTGATATGATCCTTGGAAAGCAGAAGTTTGTTCTAACCGATCTGGATTAGGGTATCGAACCAAGTCTAGGCAACGATCTTATTATGCTGTATTGAACCAACCTAGAACTCGAATTCAAGCATGGGTCCCCAAGCTCTGTTTGAACAAACAGGCTGGACCAAACCAGTATTGGATCCCCAAGAACAAGATTCACATCTTGCCTAACCATTATCGAGGCTATAGTCCAGGGGGAGCCAATATAAAAATAATATTCATAATTAGATAAGTTTTTTTAATTGTAATTTTTATTTATTGCATGCTTGCTTGTTTATTTCGTCCAGCAATTCATTATGCTTAGACCTAGGACTGGTTAGACTAAGGATAAAATGACTTAATTGAAATTTGAACAACTTAGTAGTGGGTGGAGGTGAGATGATAGTACATTAGGGAAGTCATTCTGGCAGAACTAGCCAAAGCTACCGATCCAAGACCCAAACTAGTTGGACCAAAATCTTTCAAGAAGTAACTTGAAGATGAATTTTCAATAAAAGGCTTTGTCAAGGAAAGGGTTGACGATCCAATAAGGCTACGGCCAAAGAAGGCCTAGTGCCTCGCCAAGACCTGGAAGCCAATTATTGAAAATCAAATTCAATATACTATTGTCATATTTGAATCTAACACAAAAATTCAATTAATCTTAGACTCAAACACTTTTCAAAATCAATAAACCTAGTCTTAAAAATGTTTAAAAATTAATTCAAGTCTTTCAAAATTAACCTTGTTTTTTTAAAATCAAAATCTTTTTTTTAAAACTTGTCTCACAAAACTCATAAGTTAACATGATTGATAACACTAGATTGGGTGAGACAGATTAGGTTGTGAAAATCAATTTAAGCTATCCTTAATTCTAATTGGATCCAAATCAATAAATACTTTGTGTAGGAACATAAAGATTTGGACCAATGGATGTTGGATAGTGGATGCTCCAGACACATGACTGGAGACAAATTGAAATTCACCAAAATCAAGTTCAAGAACCTAGGCTCAGTAGCATTTGGCAACAATGTTACACTCAAAGTCATTGGGTCAGGTAACATTGAACTCAAATCCGATTTTGTGATTAAAACGGTACTCTTGGTTGAGAATTTAAAATCAATTTACTTAGTATAAGTCAATTATGTGATACTGGCTATGTAGTTACATTTACCAACTCTGACTGCCTAATTAGAAATCTTCAAGACTCAGAAGTCATGCTTAAGGGTACTAGGAAAAACAATGTCTATACTATCAATCTACCTTTAGTATCAAAATGCCTCTTAACTCAATTAGAAGAATCCAACCTCTGGCATAGGAGATTAGGTCACACTAATGTTAGACTAATTTCTAGAATTACCCAACTTGGTATAATTAAAGGGGTACCAAAAATTAAGAACTATGAAAACACGATATGTAACTCATGTAACCAAGGTAAACAAACCAAGTCTAATCACAGGCAAATTCAATCAGACTTAACCCAAACCACACTTGAGCTCCTTCACCTTGACCTATTTGATTCACATGGAGCCAAGTCACTAAGCGGGAACCGGTACTGCTTAGTTATTATCAATAATTATTCTAGGTTTACCTGGGTTAGGTTCCTAAAAACTAAGGATGAAACCCTAAACCTATTTATTGACCTATGCAAGATAATCAAAAATCAAAATGATACCAAAATTAAGAGACATAGTGTTGATGCAGTCTGGCCCGGTTGTTGTTTTGGTGTTTGACAATGATTTAAGTTTGGTTGAGCGAATTTGGGTTAAAGTCCTGGTCGGGGACTGGGCATGAAACCCTGGTGAGTGAAGCCAGGTCCTAGCTTGTGAAGCTAGGTTGAAATCCCGGTGAGTGAAGCCGGGTCCTGGTGAGTGAAGCCAGGTGATTGGAAATCCCGGTGAGTGAAGCTGGGTCCTGGTGAGTGAAGCCAGGTGTTGGAAATCTCGGTGAGTGAAGTCGGGTCCTGGTGAGTGAAGCCAGGAGTTGGAAATCCCGGTGAGTGAAGCCGGGTCCTGGTGAGTGAAGCCAGGTGTTGGAAATCCCGGTGAGTGAAGCCGGGTCCTGGTGAGTGAAGCCAGGTGTTGGAAATCCCGGTGAGTGAAGCCGGCTCCTGGTGAGTGAAGCCAGGTGGTGAAAAGTCCTAATTCGGAAGGTTGGGTGAAAAGTCCTAGCTTGGAGGGATAGGTGAAAAGTCCTAACTTGGAGGGTTAGGTGCAAATTCCCATCTTGGAGAATTAGGTGAAAAGTCCTGGCTTGGAGGGTCAGGTGCCTAGCTTGGAGGGCTAGGTTGGATGAAGGTCTAACTCGGAGGGGTTGGGTGAAAAGTCCTAGCTTGGAGGGCTAGGTGAAAAGTCCTAACTTGGAGGGTTAGGTGCAAATTCCCAACTTGGAGAGTTAGATTGAAAAATCCTTAGCTTGGAGGGCTAAGGTGAATGAAATCCTAGCTTGGAAGGCTAGGTCTGCGTCCCTGGATCGGTCTGGTGACCGATCAGGGAGTTGGCATGCAGCTCCTTCGTGGATCGGTCTGGTGACCGATCCAGCGATGTCTGATCGGTCTGGTGACCGATCAGGGAGTGTGTGTTTCACTCACTGCACAGCTCCTGATCGGTCTGGTGACCAATCAGGGAGCAAACAGTGAGTTGAGTTCCCTTGCTAATCAGGTCCAGAACGGTCCGGTGACCGATCAGACACTTAGGATTTGATTAAAGAATCACTGTTCACTCAAGCCTGATTGGTCTGGTGACCGATCAGGCTAGAGCCTGATTGGTCTAGTGACCGATCAGGCAAGAGCCTGATTAGTCTGGGCACCAATCAGGAGTGTGCAGAAGACTGCTGGATCGGTCTGGTGACCGATCAGGCTCCTCCCTGATCGGTCTGGGGATCGATCTGGAGCAGAACTTTAATTCAAATATGCTGTCAGAAGTCTATTTTCACTGTCGATTCTCTGCTACTTGCTGATTTCTTTTTTATATGCATTGCTAAGCCTCTGTTGGAGTGTGCAGGTGATAGCAGGTGATTCAAACACTCAAGGAGGGTCAATGGGAGGCTTTCCTTGGAGCAAGTTTGGATCTATTGTGTTTTCAGGTCTCAACGGCGTCTGGCGTAACTGGCAACTGACGAAGGCGCGGCTGGCAACTGACGGAGGCTCAGCTGGAGGAGTGTCCTGTGGACTGAGTGCTCAGAGATAGGGGTGTCAAAAATTAACACGACCCGACGACCCAACCCGATTCGACCCAAAAAAAATCGGGTTCGGGTTGAAAATTTTCGGGTTCGGGTCAGGTTCGGGTTGGGGGGTTTCGGGTTGAAAAATTTCTGGTCAGGTTCGGGTTGACCCGAATTTAATATTTTGTGGATTTTTTGGGGTTAAATCAAATTTTATTTTGAAAATTAAGATATTTTTATGTATATTAATATCAATATAGTATGATCATGATGAAGTATTGAGATAAAAGTGAAGAATTATAGGGAAAATGACGAAAAAAGACGTTTTGAATCGGTTTTTTCGGGTTATTCGGGTCGGGTCGGGTTGGTCGGGTTGGTCGGGTTCGGGTTCGGGTTTGGGGGTTTCGGGTTGAAATCGGGTTCGGGTTGGGAGTTAAAAAAAAAAAAATTCCCAACCCGACCCGACCCACCCGAATTGACACCCCTACTCAGAGAGGTCAGTGGGTCAGGGTGTGAGTCAGTGGTGCTGATGGAGCTGGCGACGTTGAGCCAGAGCTTAAGAGACAAAGCTGGATGCAGAGGAGCGGGGGCGAACAAGACAGAAACTTGGGAAGTTTGGATGGGCTGTGTTCGTGCTCTCTGTTGCTTTGTGCTTGAGCGATCTTGTACATCTTTGTGAGCTTGTCTTCTCGAGTGTCTCTGTGCTTAACTTGTATCTTCTTGAGATCACTTGTGGAGAGGTTTCTCCACCGAGAAGAAGGCTGCTACTATCCGGAGTTCACCGGGGCTTGATCTGCCGACGATCAAGGGATCGCCCACCTCACGGGCACACCAAAGAGTAGGAGCAAGTTATCCCCGAACCTTATATATCGCTGTGTTAGCGTTGGCTTGATTCCTTTCTCTGGTTTATTCTTCCTATTGCATTTTGTTTCCGCTGCTACTAATCTGATCACAGGAAGAAAGTTCAAAAGAGGGGGCGATTTGAGTGTCTGGCTATATTCACCCCCCCCCTCTATAGCCATCCGGGTTCCAACAAGTGGTATCAGAGCAAGGAGCTCTGTTTACGGCTTAACATCCAAGAGTTATCAACAAGATGGCTGGAAGAGAAGGAATGAGCACAAACCGACCTCCATTCCTCGACGGCACTGATTTTCCATATTGGAGGTCAAGGATGGAGTTCTACCTCAAAACCAACATGAGCATATGGTTCTCAGTGAAGGAGGGTTTCTCCCCTCCAAAGGATCATGAGGGAAAGGAGCTTAAGTTTTCTAGTTGGTCGGCTGAGCAAGTCAAGAAGGGGGAAGCTAATGCCAAAGATATCGTCACCTTGCAATGTGGTATGACCAAGGATCAGTTGGTCAAAGTGGGTCATTTCACAAGTGCTAAAGATCTATGGAATAAGATTATTGAGCTCCATGAAGGAACTCATGAAACTCGGACAGCCAAGAAGGATCTCCTTCTCAACCAACTTCAAAGTCTCACCATGGGAGAAAATGAAACTGTAAGTAAACTCCATGGACGGTTCAAAGAAGTCTTGAATGGTCTACACTCCATCAATGAGAAGGTTGAGAACCGAGATCTTATAAGGTATGTCCTCAAAGCTTTTCCTAGGAACGCCTTGTAGTCATCCATGGTGGATGCTTACAAGGTTTCTAAGGATTTATCTTTTGTTAAGTTAGAAGATCTATTTTGTGAAATGGAACTACATGAGATCTCTAACAAAAGTTCAAAAGAGAAAGGTATTGCTTTAGTGGCAAGTGACAACAAGAAGAAGAAGAAGGGGAAGAAGAAGAAGAAGAAAGTCTCTTCATCTTCATCTTCATCCTCATCCGAGTCCGAGTCCGAATCCGAGGAGGAGGGCAGCTGGTCTTCTTCCTCCGAGATGGCAAACTTTGTTAGAAGAATGATGAGGAAGAGCCGGAGCTTCAAGGGTAAAGGTAACCAAAGTAAATTTAAATTTGATAAGTCTAATGTTACTTGTTATGAGTGTAGCAAGAAGGGGCATTACAAGGATGAATGCCCAAAGTTAAAGAAGAAGAAGGATAAACCAAAGAAGAAAAGGAAGGCCTTGAGGCCACATGGGATGAATCGTCCTCTAGTTCATGAGAAGAAGAGGAGGAGAAGAACACTCATAACTTTGCCCTCATGGCCATAGAGGATTCAAATGAAGAGGAGAGTGGAGACGAATCAAGCTCCTCAACCGCGCCTTCATCATCTTCGGATGATGAAGAGGTAATCTCTCCCGAGCTAGATAAGTGTTATAGAACCATTGCATTGTTAGTATTATAAGAGAAGTGTCCTAAGGCAATCGCCTTATGATTGTAATCATTTATTTTAATAAATGAATATTCACTATTTGAGTATACATGTTTGTGTATTTGATTGAGATCTTAAACTCATTTACTGAATGTCCGCAATACAATTCACAGCATGAGAGAATTTGTGATGAATTCACAACTAGTGATTATCTCTACATGTGTAATTGTGAAGTATTGAAAATGTCCCTAGTCGATGAATTGATAAATATGGACACTATCAATTCTGTTGAGACTAGCATGGGTTATTCTCTAATCAGCTGATTCTCACTGGCTGGTGACATTGGGATGTCCGGAGATAAACATGAATGCTAGTTAAGGGAACTAGTTCATTGGAGTGACTGGCTATAAAACTTCATATGGTAATCTACATATGGATATGTCAATGAAGTTCTTACTGCAGCTTAAGTGCGATGTTCCTTTGACTTGCGGTGTTCAAGTCATCTTGGTCATGGAGACTTATACTTTGACATCTTAAGTAAGCATCTCTAAGGAGGTGTGGACCCAGGATGGTTGGGTATAAGCCGAAGTGCCCGAAGATGCTTGAACAGCCTACAAAGGATTCACCACTCCTTGCGAGGAGATGTATACCCAAGGCCTATCGTCAGATTGTTACTCGAAGCCTCTGGCCAGAGCATCACATGTTCAGAGTATGAATCTCTCAGAAACATGAGAGTAACTAGAATCCGTAGGATGAGAAAAACATTGTGTAACGCCCCAAAATTTTCCCATATGAAATATCATGAAATATTATGAATTCATGAAATATTATTATTATTATGAAATATTATGAATTCATGAAATATTATTATTATTATGAAATATTATGAATTCATGAAATATTATGAAATATGATGAATTCATGGAATATTATTATTATTATGAAATTTCATGATGGGCTTGGCTTAATGGGCTTTGATATGGATTAGTGCAAAATGTGATAAAAAGAAAAGGTAGAAAGGAGGAAGCAAGGATTGAACCTTGAACCTCCTAGTTGCACTAATCATGTCATAACCAACACACCAAGCCATATTTCATGTAGAAGGGATAAGAAACATGCTTGTTAAAAGCTAGGGAAGTGAAGAGACATGTCTCTTCATGAGAAAAGTATAAATAAGAGGAAGAGAAGTTGGAATAACTTCCTCTCTTCTTCTTCTTCACTCTCATCACCGAAATTCACTTCCCCTTGCCCTTTCATTTTCGAAAAAGTAAACCCTAGGGTTCCAACCCTAGGGGTTTGGAAGGAAGGAGATCCCACCCAAGGACCTTGCTCTCTACTAGGGCCAAAGGTTCTAGAGAAAGTCTTAGCAAAGGAAATTCTCACTCTCACTTCAATTAAGGGTATCCTAAAGAGTAAGAGAAGGAGAAATTCAAGTGAAAGGATGTAAGTATCCCCTCGCCTGCAGTGTAATGGTTATTGTATGCTTGTCTCCTGGATTGTTTCGAAAATGGGGACTTTTTCCCCTTTGTAAGTTTCGGCCACCCCCTTAGGGGAAGGCCTTGGTCACTCCTTGATACATGAGAAGACCTTTGAGACTTAGAGTATATATGTATGTTGATTTTCTTCATGATGGTATGAACAAAAAGGAAGAAAAACTAGGGTTTCACCCTTTGTAAGTTTCGGCCACCCCCTTGGGGGAAGGCCTTGGTTCCTTTTTGTTACATGAGTAGACCCTTGGAACTTAGGGTATATGTATATGTTGTTTTCTTCATGATGTTATGAACAAATTTTTAGGGTTTTACCCTTGTGTAAGTTTCGGCCAACACCCTTAGAAGAGGCCTTGGTTACTTCTTGATACTTGAGGAGAACCCTTAGGACTTAGGGTATACCTATAGGTTGATTCCCATCAAGTGGTGATAACAAAAATTAGGGTTGCACCCCCTACAAGTTTCGGCCATGGAGGAAAAGAATTGGGATTTAGGGATTGTATGATTTCCTATGATGTATCCATGTTTGGTAGTGTAGACAAAGTGTTTGTGTAAATGTTTGTGTGAAACTAGTTTACCCTACCCTTGAGCTTGGCCAACCCTAGAAGGACTAGGGTTTAGGGTTGCATAATTATCCCATGATGTACTTTATGTTTAATAAGTTGCATGAAATGTATGTGAAGGTTAAACTACCCTACGGGACCTGATTATGTTTAGTAAGATAATATGTATATGAACATGTATGAAATATGATGTATGTATGAACATGTATGAAATATGATGTATGTATGAACATGTATGAAATATGATGTATGTATGAACATGTGCGAAATATGATGTATGTATGAACATGCATGAAATATGATATATGTATGAGCATGCCTTATAGCCCATGGGGCACACTTATGAAATTGCATGTGATATGTTAAAATGCTTGAACGGATACTATACTAAGTATGGGATCAAGAGTACCCCTTATGTTGTGTGGTGTGTCCCTACGGGATCATGAGCACCCTTGAAGAGTGGTGTGTCCTGTAAGAGTGATTTGGAGTACTCCTTAGCATATATGTAAAAGTATGATAAGTATTTTACTTTTGAAGTTGTGTACCCGACTCGGAAGGGGGTCGTTAAACAAATCTGGGGTGCATGTTAACGTAAGGTCATGGCTCCGGTAGGACGGAAGGGTCCTGCTCTAATTAATTGGTGGCTCGCTACCCCAATTCATTAGGGAACGCGCAATAGTTACACGCGATATGTGGTACACAACAGGGCCCAATATGATATGGATGTATTTTTAAGTAATACTATTATGGAATTGTTTTGAAAACATTCATTGAAAACATTTATTATATGTGAATGGTATGCTTAAGGTACTTTATACTGCATGCTTAGAAACTTGGATGTTTAGTATGCTTTGATGAACTCATCAACAACAACAACAACAACAACAAAGCCTTATCCCACTAGGTGGGGTCGGCTATATGGATCTTTTACGATTTTTTTTTATTATTTTTTTTTTTTTTTTTTTTTTTTTTTTTTTTTTTTTTGCGTATTTTATAGTTTCATTTCTTTTTTTTCTAATACTGTGTACATCTCAACGTGTTATTTTTTTCATAGATGCCTGACTTTCTCTTATACTTCATTTTATTCTATATCTTTGATGAACTCATGCTTATGATTTATTATGTGTACATGTTATATTCTTTCGTATGGATTTGCGAGTAGGACAGGATCCTTACTAAGCATTTGTGCTTACAAGTTTATGTGTTGTCTTATGCTGCAGATAAGGGTAAGGAACACTTAAACTAAAGGAAGAGGCAGGAGGCTGAAGATGTGTGGGGTGGTGGCTCGGGAAGAAAGACTTTTATATCTACATTATTATGCTTATGTTTATGCTCCTTGACAATGAATGATGCTGATTAGGATAGATATTGCATGATAATAGTTACACTTGGAATTTTCATATACTTGATTTTATTGGATTATATTATGGTGTGAAATAATATGTGAACCTATCATGTTATAGAATAACTCGTGATTGAAATATTTCAAATAATGTTCTAATGATGCAAGCATGACATTTGAGTGACATGTATTGACTAGTATGCTTAGCACTCCTATATTACTTAATAGTTCTAAACAAGCATGCTCAATACTTAGTCCTTGCATTGTTATTTTAAATTTTATGCTAGAGGAAAAAAAAATATATGATTGATTGTACGTAACCTCGCCCCGAGTGTAGATATAAGGGCGGGCGTTACACATTGCTTGGGCTAGGTGTGACGTAGTCAGCCTAGTGGGGACTGACACACATAGACCGTGTCCTGAACCAAGTGGGTATAAGATGGTGAAGGGAATGGGGCACGATTCATTATAGCTGTTGAAGGGTTTCAGAATAATTTCTAAGGTCAACCGTTGATCTTTCGATTAATTGGGGATCATGATGTACTACTAGGTGCCACTCATGATCGTTCTATAATTGGTTAATTATAGACAGCCAACATAAATCGAAAGCCTATTTAGTCACACGCACTACGAGTAATCCGAGGGATTTAAAACGAGTTGAAAATTGGATTTTCCGATCAAGAGAGATAAGTCGAATCTGAATTATCAGAGACGCATCGGAAGCATAAAATGGCTAAGTCTTTTGAAGACTTATTGGACGAATTAAATGAGTTTAATTCGTGAGGTCATGGCTTGGTTTGGCCGGCCAAAGAGGGTCCCCACCCTCTTTGTTTGGCCGGCCACAATAAAAGGGGAGAACCAAATTGTTTGGTTCAAATTATAAAATAAACCGCGCGTGGTTTGTTTTATGAAATTATGGATAAAGAAATTTATATAAAGAAATTTATATAAAGAAATTTATATAAAGAAATTTATATAAAAAGATTTATTTTCATGGAAATTAAAATAAACCTTGGATTGGTTTATTTTATTTTATAAAATCAATAATGGATTGATTTACCATGATAAAGAAATTTATATAAAAAAATTTATATAAAGAAATTTCTTTCCATAATAAAAGGGGAGACATGGTTATTTTTATTATAAATAAAGTTATAATAAAAACTTGGCATAACGGAATAATTCATAGAAAAATTTATAAGATAAATTTCTTATGAAAAATTTATTCCGTTAAAAGGAGACTTGGCGATTAAGAGGCTACTATATAAAGGTACCAAGGCAAGGCTTGGAAATTAATCCAAGAGATCAAGGATTCTTGCCTAACCTCTCTTCCTCTCCTTCTCTCCCTCTCCCTCCTCTAGTGGCGCCGGCCCTAGAGGCCCTCCCTTTGGTTGTCGTGAGCTTCCTCCACCAAGAAGCTGTCGAAGAAGAAGAAGAAGCGGGCGCAACTCCTTCCTTCCTCCCGGAATCTTAATTTCGTTCTTCGTTTGGTGGTTAGTTTTCCATCTCTCTCTTGGTATTCTTGTCGTGCCTTTGGAGAATCTAGTAGTTCTTGTCGGCACGAAACTCGTGGCTTTGCGAAGTCATCCCGAAGAAAACTCGGCGTGGACACGAATAGAGGCGGAGCTTCCAAGGGACGCTACGGTTGGATCTCGTCCCTTTCTACGAGTTACGCGAGGTATTAAGTAAATTAGTTTACTTTCTGCAAAATTTTAAATATATGATCATGTCTCCACAACATAAGGTTGCATGCTAGATACGTGGTTAAAATAATTTGAGAAATTATTTATGCTAAACCTTCCGCTGCACGTAATTAAATTTTAAAATTACGAACCCGTATCTATGTCAACATGCACCCGGTCCCAACAGTGGTATTAGAGCCGGTTAGTGTTCGACATAATCATATAATTATTTTGCGAAAAACTTTGTCATGATCTCAATTTTGGAAAAATTTTCCAATTATGGAAACTTTCCAATTATGATAAATTTTAGATTTAGGAATTTCAAAGTTTGGAAATCCTCATGAAATTTCGCAAACTTTTGAAATATCCTAGTTTCTGAAATTTTATGATAATTGTGAAAACTTCCCATTTTTGGAAACTTTCCAATTTTGGAAATTTTCTATTTTGGAAATTTTCCAATTTTGGAAATATGTAAGTTTTCTTTGTATCAGAAACTTACAATTATTCTGAAAACCTATTATGAAATCTCGCAATTTTAGGCACTTTCTTTCAAGAAAGTCTAGACAAATTTATGGATCATTAATTGACAATTAAATTCGAATTGGTTTTAAATTATTAACAAAATTCTTTATTTTGGATTGAGCCTCGGGGAGCCGTCCAATTTAAAGTTAGTTGTTGTAATTTAATTTCCTATTTTGAATAAAATTGTCTTGTTTAATTTGGTTACGCCTCGGGGAGCAGACCAAATTAGATTTACAACAAATTCCTTTTTTTTGGTATCTAAGCCTCTGGGAGCCACCCAAAGAAAATATTTTGTTGTAATTAATGAATCCATAAATAAAATATGTACTCAAATCTTGGAAATTTTGAGGTGATTCTCAAACGATAATTTCCTTATTTGATTTAAGAGGTGATGCTCTTACATATTGTTGTCTCCAAAATTAATTAGGAAAATGGTTTCCTATAGAGTTTTCTTAAATAAGATTTTCATGAAAATAATATGTGGTTGAATTAAGGGAATCTGTCTCTTAATTTAATAAGATTTAATTTGGAGAAATCAAAGTCTTAAACATATTATTTCCGAAATTGATTATGACAATTTAGGAAATTGTTTCCCAAAACAATTCCTTGAATAAAGTATGAAATTAGAATTAGGAAATCCGGTTCCTAATTTAATTAATGAGACTTGATAAATTAAGTCACATACATACTTTATTAAGGAAATCGTTAGTACATGACATAATTATATGTCATGAATGTGCTTAGAAAAGAAAGGATGAGACCCAAAACCCCTTACAAAATATTAAGGCTAACACCTTCCATTAATATGGTTAGAACCGGAGTTTTGTTTCTCGTTGGGTTGATGGACACATTCATGCCCGGCTTGAACCTCAACATGTTCAAACCATGGAATTAGTTTATGATTAATATAGTTGGAGTCAGAGGTCAATCCTTAGTTTTGGTTGTTGGACACATCCAAGCCTGACTAAACGGTTGAATGAACTCCAACCATATTAAAACTATTTCTTGATTAATGGGTCAGCCTTAAGCTTGGAGCATCGATTTGTTGTGCCACAGCCAAGGTCGATGTAAAGAGAGGTGCAGTTGGGTGTTATGTATATTATTGCATACTTGTTAATGAGTTAACAACCCAATGATTTATGCAAACATTCAATTAGTTGATAGCATAAAGTGATAGTTACATATATGTGATATATAATCGGTATAATTACCTACCTTCATAGCTAAGAATAACTTGATGGCCACAGTCATGGTTGTTCTTATCTATGGTTGGATATCAACCTATTTGGAGATGTTCCTACGATCTCCCGAATTGATAAAAAGGGTTATTCAATTCGAAAAATAAATAGGATTTAATTAATGTATGTTGATGCATTCTTTATCATTCTTCTCACATAAACTCAATTTGTATTTCTAGGATAATCACTTGATCATGTCTTCTCTGAATTTGCGTTCCATTTTGGACACCAAGAAGCTGATTGGCCAAACTTCATGGACTGGCTTCGAAACCTGAGGATAGTTCTCAAGGCAGAAAAGCTTGCTTATGTCCTTGAAGATCAACTTCCCAACCGTCCTCCCGAAAATGCAACTCCAGACCAATTAGTGGCCTATCAGAAACATGTGACCGATTTTGAACTTGCGAGTTGCATCATGCTAGCCGCTATGGTACCTGAGCTATAAAAGCAGCATGAGCATATGGATGCTTATACCATCATCTTCCATCTTCATGAGCTGTTTGACGAGCAGGCGAGATCCGAAAGGTTCGAGGTCTCTAGACTCCTCTTCACCTCTAAGATGCAGGAAGGCACTTCTGTCTCACAGTTTGTGTTGAAGATGTTGGGGTACATTGAGCGACTAAGCACACTCGGATTTGCAATGGATCACGAACTAAGTATTGACTTAATTCTGCATTGTTTGCCCAAAAGTTATTCACAATTTGTGATGAACTATCGGATGAACAAGCTGGAGACTACCATTCCTGAGTTGCTTAACCTGCTGAAGACTATAGAGCCTTCTATGAAGCAGGATCAGAAGACGGTACTGTTAGTTGGTTCCTCAAAGAAAGGCTCTAAGAGGAAGGCCAAAGAATAGAATAAGGGAAAGAAGAAAAAGGCCAAAAAGACTGAAAAGACCTCAAAAGGCACTTGCCATCACTGTGGCAAGGAGGGTCACTGGCGAAGAAACTGCAAGGTTTATCTTGAGTCCTTGAAGAAGAAGGCATCCGATGCTCCATCCTCTTCAGGTATCTTCATTATTGAATGTCACTCTATTTCCTCAACCGCCTGGGTACTTGATACTGGGTGTAGCTCACATATATGTAATGACATACAGGGGCTAAGGAATAGAAGAAGACTCGTCAAGGGAGAAGCAAATTTGCGAGTTGGAAATGGAGCAAAGATTGCTGCTGTTGCCATCGGAACATATTTGCTAAAGCTCCCTACTGGACTTGTCTTAGAATTGGATAATTGTTATTTTGTTCCTTCGTTAATAAAGAACATTGTATCTATTTCATGCTTGAATGAAAAGGGTTATCATTTAACTTTTAGTAACAATTGTTGTTACATAATTTTAAATGGTGTTCTTTATGGGACCGGAACTTTGTGCAATGGTATCTACACGTTAGATTTATCCGGTGACATTTTCAATATCGAAGTTAGCAACAAACGTGCTCGAATAGATAATCAAATAGACTCCTATACGTGGCATTGTCGTCTTGGCCATATAAGTAAGAAACGCATGACCAAATTACACCGATGTGGAATTCTGGAATCATTTGAACCCGGTTCATTTGATACATGCGAATCATGCTTAAAAGGCAAGATGGTCAAATTACCCTTTTCCGGAAAAGGTAATCCAGTGGGAGAATTGCTTGGTCTAATACATACTGATGTATGTGGACCAATGTCAACTCTTGCACAAGGAGGCTATAGCTACTTCATTACCTTTATCGATGATCACTCACGATTCGGGTATGTGTTCTTGATGAAACACAAATCTGAAGCTTTTGAGAAATTCAAAGAGTTCAGGAATGAAGTAGAGAAAGAGCTTGGCAAAAGTATTAAGATACTTCGATCCGATCGGGGTGGTGAATACTTAAGTCAAGAGTTTCAAGATTATCTTAGGGACAATGGGATATTGTCTCAATGGACTCCGCCGTATACACCACAGCATAATGGTGTATCTGAGAGGCGTAACCGAACCTTGATGGACATGGTTAGATCTATGATGAATCATGTAACTCTTCCAAAATCATTTTGGGGCTATGCGCTTAAGACAGCTGTTTACTTGCTAAACAAAGTCTCGATCAAGGTAGTCTCTACTACTCCATATGAGATGTGGAATAGTAAGAAACCTCACTTAACTCACCTTAAGATATGGGGTTGTCCTGCTTATGTGAAGCGGACTGTATCAAAAAAATTGGATGCTAAGTCTGATAAATGTCTATTTATTGGATACCCTAAGGAAACAAAGGGTTATCAATTCTATCATCCCTTGGAACAAAAGGTGTTTGTTTCAAGGCATGCTGTATTTCTGGAAAAAGAATTTCTTTTACAAGAAAACAGTGGGAGTAGTATTGAACTTGAAGAAGTTCAAGAAACTCCAATAGACATTACAGAGACACCTAGTCTAGACCCACAACCAATAACTCATAATGATGAGCTATCGGTTGAACCTAAAACAACACCACTTCTTCGTAGATCTGATAGGGCACGCAATATTCCAGAGAGATACGGATTTCTCGTAAGTGAATCGAACGACGAACCTATCAGTTATGATGATGTTCTGAAAAGTTCAGAAAGGGACAAATGGCTTGAAGCCATGAGTCGGAAATGGATTCCATGTACGAAAATCAAGTATGGGACTTGGTTAACCCACCTGAAGGGATTAAGACCATAGGGTGCAAGTGGGTTTTCAAGAAGAAAACCGACATGGAAGATAATGTTGTTACCTTTAAGGCTAGACTAGTGGCAAAAGGATATCGTCAGAAACAAGGAATTGATTATGACGAAACCTATTCGCCAGTAGCTATGCTTAAATCCATTCGGATGCTCCTAGTCATAGCAGCTCATTATGATTATGAGATATGGCAAATGGATGTGAAAACAGCTTTCCTTAATGGAAACCTGCTTGAGGATGTATACATGATACAACCTGAAGGTTTCACATCGGTTAACAAAACCAAAGTATGCAAGCTTCGACGATCCATATATGGACTAAAGCAAGCATCCAGGAGCTGGAACATCCGTTTTGATGAGACAATCAAAGAGTTTGATTTCTCACAAAATCCTGACGAACCTTGTGTGTACAAGAAGGTTAGTGGGAGTGCAGTCATATTCCTAGTATTATATGTCGATGACATATTGCTTATAGGAAACGATATATCAGTCTTACAGTCGGTTAAAATTTGGTTGTCCAAAACTTTCTCCATGAAAGACCTGGGAGAAGCAACCTATATCCTTGGGATTAGAATCTATAGAGATAGATCAAAACGGTTGCTTGGTCTTTCGCAGTCTATATATATAGACCGAGTGCTAAAAAAGGTTTAGCATGTCGGAATCCAAGAAAAGGTTACCTTCCCATCAGGCATGGGATCAACCTTTCAAAGTCTATGTGTCCGCGCACAGAAGACGAGAGGATTTGCATGAATAAGATTCCTTATGCATCCGCGATAGGATCTATCATGTATGCTATGTTATGTACTAGGCCCGATGTATCGTATGCTCTGAGCGTCACAAGCAGATACCAGTGTGATCCAGGAATGGATCATTGGGCGGCTGTCAAGACAATCCTCAAGTACTTAAGAAGAACTAAGGATGTGTTCCTAATATATGGAGAAGGTGATATGGTAATACGTGGGTATACAGATGTCAGTTTCCAGACAGATAAGGATGACTCTAAATCTCAGTCCGGATACGTATTTATCTTGAATGGAGGCGCAATAAGTTGGAAAGGTTCCAAACAAGACACCGTAGCGGATTCTACCACGGAAGTGGAATATATTGCAGCTTCGGAAGCCAGCAAAGGAAGCAGTCTGGATCAAGAAGTTTATCTCAGAACTTGGTGTGGTTCCAACCATTGATGAAGCAGTGCTGGTTTACTGCGACAACAATGGAGCCATTGCACAAGCAAAGGAACCAAGGTCTCATCAGCAATCCAAACATGTGCTTTGCCGCTATCATCTGATCAGAGAGATTATAAGTAGGAATGATATACAAATTGAGAAACTCCCACTGAAAGGAATTTAGCGAATCCTTTAACTAAGGTCTTACCTCAAGCAAGTTTGAGGGGCATGTTAGAGCCTGTGGTATTGGATACCGTAGCGATTGGCATTAGGCCAAGTGGGAGTTTGTTAGTAATATGAGAGAAGTGTCCTAAGGCAATCGCCTTA
>JAGFNQ010004585.1:480843-548510 GCA_024364735.1 Boesenbergia rotunda | reverse complement strand
AAGTGTTGGGGTACATTGAGCGACTAAGCACACTCGGATTTGCAATGGATCACGAACTAAGTATGACTTAATTCTGCATTGTTTGCCCAAAAGTTATTCACAATTTGTGATGAACTATCGGATGAACAAGCTGGAGACTACCATTCCTGAGTTGCTTAACCTGCTGAAGACTATAGAGCCTTCTATGAAGCAGGATCAGAAGACGGTACTGTTAGTTGGTTCCTCAAAGAAAGGCTCTAAGAGGAAGGCCAAAGAATAGAATAAGGGAAAGAAGAAAAAGGCCAAAAAGACTGAAAAGACCCCAAAGGCACTTGCCATCACTGTGGCAAGGAGGGTCACTGGCGAAGAAACTGCAAGGTTTATCTTGAGTCCTTGAAGAAGAAGGCATCCGATGCTCCATCCTCTTCAGGTATCTTCATTATTGAATGTCACTCTATTTCCTCAACCGCCTGGGTACTTGATACTGGGTGTAGCTCACATATATGTAATGACATACAGGGGCTAAGGAATAGAAGAAGACTCGTCAAGGGAGAAGCAAATTTGCGAGTTGGAAATGGAGCAAAGATTGCTGCTGTTGCCATCGGAACATATTGCTAAAGCTCCCTACTGGACTTGTCTTAGAATTGGATAATTGTTATTTTGTTCCTTCGTTAATAAAGAACATTGTATCTATTTCATGCTTGAATGAAAAGGGTTATCATTTAACTTTTAGTAACAATTGTTGTTACATAATTTAAATGGTGTTCTTTATGGGACCGGAACTTTGTGCAATGGTATCTACACGTTAGATTTATCCGGTGACATTTTCAATATCGAAGTTAGCAACAAACGTGCTCGAATAGATAATCAAATAGACTCCTATACGTGGCATTGTCGTCTTGGCCATATAAGTAAGAAACGCATGACCAAATTACACCGATGTGGAATTCTGGAATCATTTGAACCCGGTTCATTTGATACATGCGAATCATGCTTAAAAGGCAAGATGGTCAAATTACCCTTTTCCGGAAAAGGTAATCCAGTGGGAGAATTGCTTGGTCTAATACATACTGATGTATGTGGACCAATGTCAACTCTTGCACAAGGAGGCTATAGCTACTTCATTACCTTTATCGATGATCACTCACGATTCGGGTATGTGTTCTTGATGAAACACAAATCTGAAGCTTTTGAGAAATTCAAAGAGTTCAGAAATGAAGTAGATAAAGAGCTTGGCAAAAGTATTAAGATACTTCGATCCGATCGGGGTGGTGAATACTTAAGTCAAGAGTTTCAAGATTATCTTAGGGACAATGGGATATTGTCTCAATGGACTCCGCCGTATACACCACAGCATAATGGTGTATCTGAGAGGCGTAACCGAACCTTGATGGACATGGTTAGATCTATGATGAATCATGTAACTCTTCCAAAATCATTTTGGGGCTATGCGCTTAAGACAGCTGTTTACTTGCTAAACAAAGTCTCGATCAAGGTAGTCTCTACTACTCCATATGAGATGTGGAATAGTAAGAAACCTCACTTAACTCACCTTAAGATATGGGGTTGTCCTGCTTATGTGAAGCGGACTGTATCAAAAAAATTGGATGCTAAGTCTGATAAATGTCTATTTATTGGATACCCTAAGGAAACAAAGGGTTATCAATTCTATCATCCCTTGGAACAAAAGGTGTTTGTTTCAAGGCATGCTGTATTTCTGGAAAAAGAATTTCTTTTACAAGAAAACAGTGGGAGTAGTATTGAACTTGAAGAAGTTCAAGAAACTCCAATAGACATTACAGAGACACCTAGTCTAGACCCACAACCAATAACTCATAATGATGAGCTATCGGTTGAACCTAAAACAACACCACTTCTTCGTAGATCTGATAGGGCACGCAATATTCCAGAGAGATACGGATTTCTCGTAAGTGAATCGAACGACGAACCTATCAGTTATGATGATGTTCTGAAAAGTTCAGAAAGGGACAAATGGCTTGAAGCCATGAGTCGGAAATGGATTCCATGTACGAAAATCAAGTATGGGACTTGGTTAACCCACCTGAAGGGATTAAGACCATAGGGTGCAAGTGGGTTTTCAAGAAGAAAACCGACATGGAAGGTAATGTTGTTACCTTTAAGGCTAGACTAGTGGCAAAAGGATATCGTCAGAAACAAGGAATTGATTATGACGAAACCTATTCGCCAGTAGCTATGCTTAAATCCATTCGGATGCTCCTAGCCATAGCAGCTCATTATGATTATGAGATATGGCAAATGGATGTGAAAACAGCTTTCCTTAATGGAAACCTGCTTGAGGATGTATACATGATACAACCTGAAGGTTTCACATCGGTTAACAAAACCAAAGTATGCAAGCTTCGACGATCCATATATGGACTAAAGCAAGCATCCAGGAGCTGGAACATCCGTTTTGATGAGACAATCAAAGAGTTTGATTTCTCACAAAATCCTGACGAACCTTGTGTGTACAAGAAGGTTAGTGGGAGTGCAGTCATATTCCTAGTATTATATGTCGATGACATATTGCTTATAGGAAACGATATATCAGTCTTACAGTCGGTTAAAATTTGGTTGTCCAAAACTTTCTCCATGAAAGACCTGGGAGAAGCAACCTATATCCTTGGGATTAGAATCTATAGAGATAGATCAAAACGGTTGCTTGGTCTTTCGCAGTCTATATATATAGACCGAGTGCTAAAAAGGTTTAGCATGTCGGAATCCAAGAAAGGTTACCTTCCCATCAGGCATGGGATCAACCTTTCAAAGTCTATGTGTCCGCGCACAGAAGACGAGAGGATTTGCATGAATAAGATTCCTTATGCATCCGCGATAGGATCTATCATGTATGCTATGTTATGTACTAGGCCCGATGTATCGTATGCTCTGAGCGTCACAAGCAGATACCAGTGTGATCCAGGAATGGATCATTGGGCGGCTGTCAAGACAATCCTCAAGTACTTAAGAAGAACTAAGGATGTGTTCCTAATATATGGAGAAGGTGATATGGTAATACGTGGGTATACAGATGTCAGTTTCCAGACAGATAAGGATGACTCTAAATCTCAGTCCGGATACGTATTTATCTTGAATGGAGGCGCATTAAGTTGGAAAGGTTCCAAACAAGACACCGTAGCGGATTCTACCACGGAAGTGGAATATATTGCAGCTTCGGAAGCAGCAAAGGAAGCAGTCTGGATCAAGAAGTTTATCTCAGAACTTGGTGTGGTTCCAACCATTGATGAAGCAGTGCTGGTTTACTGCGACAACAATGGAGCCATTGCACAAGCAAAGGAACCAAGGTCTCATCAGCAATCCAAACATGTGCTTTGCCGCTATCATCTGATCAGAGAGATTATAAGTAGGAATGATATACAAATTGAGAAAACTCCCACTGAAAGGAATTTAGCGAATCCTTTAACTAAGGTCTTACCTCAAAGCAAGTTTGAGGGGCATGTTAGAGCCTGTGGTATTGGATACCGTAGCGATTGGCATTAGGCCAAGTGGGAGTTTGTTAGTATTGTGAGAGAAGTGTCCTAAGGCAATCGCCTTATGATTGTAATCATTTATTTTAATAAATGAATATTCACTATTTGAGTATACATGTTTGTGTATTTGATTGAGATCTTAAACTCATTTACTGAATGTCCGCAATACAATTCACAGCATGAGAGAATTTGTGATGAATTCACAACTAGTGATTATCTCTACATGTGCAATTGTCAAGTATTGAAAATGTCCCTAGTCGATGAATTGATAAATACGGACACTATCAATTCTGTTGAGACTAGCATGGGTTATTCTCTAATCAGCTGATTCTCACTGGCTGGTGACATTGGGATGTCCGGAGATAAACATGAATGCTATTAAGGGAACTAGTTCATTAGAGTGACTGGCTGTAAAACTTCATATGGTAATCTACATATAGATATGTCAATGAAGTTCTTACTGCAGCTTAAGTGCGATGTTCCTTTGACTTGCGGTGTTCAAGCCATCTTGGTCATGGAGACTTATACTTTGACATCTTAAGCAAGCATCTCTAAGGAGGTGTGGACCCAGGATGGTTGGGTATAAGCCGAAGTGCCCGAAGATGCTTGAACAGCCTACAAAGGATTCACTACTCCTTGCGAGGAGATGTATACCCAAGGCCTATCATCGGATTGTTACTCGAAGCCTCTGGCCAGAGCATCACATGTTCAGAGTATGAATCTCTCAGAAACATGAGAGTAACTAGAATCCGTGGGACGAGAAAAACATTGCTTGGGCTAGGTGTGCCGTAGTCAGCCTAGTGGGGACTGACACACATAGACCGTGTCCTGAACCAAGTGGGTATAAGATGGTGAAGGGAATGGGGCACGATTCATTATAGCTGTTGAAGGGTTTCAGAATAATTTCTGAGGTCAACCGTTGATCTTTCGATTAATTAGGGATCATAATGTACTACTAGGTGCCACTCATGATCGTTCTATAATTGGTTAATTATAGACGGCCAACATAAATCGAAAGCCTATTTAGTCACACGCACTACGAGTAATCCGAGAGATTTAAAATGAGTTAAAAATTAGATTTTCCGATCAAGAGAGATAAGTCGAATCTGAATTATCAGAGACGCATCGGAAGCATAAAATGGCTAAGTCTTTTGAAGACTTATTGGACGAATTAAATGAGTTTAATTCGTGAGGTCATGGCTTGGTTTGGCCGGCCAAAGAGGGTCCCCACCCTCTTTGTTTGGCCGGCCACAATAAAAGGGGAGAACCAAATTGTTTGGTTCAAATTATAAAATAAACCGCGCGTGATTTGTTTTATGAAATTATGGATAAAGAAATTTATATAAAGAAATTTATATAAAGAGATTTATTTTCATGGAAATTAAAATAAACCTTGGATTGGTTTATTTTATTTTATAAAATCAATAATGGATTGATTTACCATGATAAAGAAATTTATATAAAAAAATTTCTTTCCATAATAAAAGGGGAGACATGGTTGTTTTTATTATAAATAAAGTTATAATAAAAACTTGGCATAACGGAATAATTCATAGAAAAATTTATAAGATAAATTTCTTATGAAAAATTTATTCAGTTCAAAGGAGACTTGGCGATTAAGGCTACTATATAAAGGTACCAAGGCAAGGCTTGGAAATTAATCCAAGAGATCAAGGATTCTTGCCTAGCCTCTCTTCCTCTCCTTCTCTCCCTCTCCCTCCTCTAGTGGCGCCGGCCCTAGAGGCCCTCCCTTTGGTTGCCGTGAGCTTCCTCCACCAAGAAGCTGTCGAAGAAGAAGAAGAAGCAGGCGCAACTCCTTCCTTCCTCCCGGAATCTTGATTCCGTTCTTCGTTTGGTGGTTAGTTTTCCATCTCTCTCTTGGTATTCTTGTCGTGCCTTTGGAGAATCTAGTAGTTCTTGTCGGCACGAAACTCGTGGCTTTGCGAAGTCATCCCGAAGAAAACTCGGCGTGGACGCGAATAGAGGCGGAGCTTCCAAGGGACGCTACGGTTGGATCTCGTCCCTTTCTATGAGTTACGCGAGGTATTAAGTAAATTAGTTTACTTTCTGCAAAATTTTAAATGTATGATCATGTCTCCACAACATAAGGTTGCATGCTAGATACGTGGTTAAAATAATTTGAGAAATTATTTATGCTAAACCTTCTGCTGCACGTAATTAAATTTTAAAATTACGAACCCGTATTCATGTCAACATGCACCCGGTCCCAACATGCATGTCTAGCTAGGTTGCTTAAAAAATCTAAGAACAAAGTTAAATTGTTGAAATTGGAAGTAGAAGAATTGAAATCCTCTAGGGTGGAGGATATTAATGATTTCCATGAGAAATCCTCTAAGGATGAGGATCTTGATAATTTGCATGATAAAAATCTTGAGGATGACAATAGGATCTTGAGAAGTGAAGTTGAAAAACTCAAGAATATTCATGAGAAGTTTTCAACTAGCTCTAAAACATTAGACATGATCTTAAATTCCCAAAGGACGGTTTACAATAAGGTCGGTATCGGTTACGACCTAAGGAACCAACCTTTGTATCATTAATGTCAAGAACCCAATTTAGATCACAAGATGATTCTAGGGTTCAAAAAGCCAAAAAGAAAATGACTAAGGCATGGGTGCCAAAGTCCCTCATTGTTGATGCATTAGGTCCCAAAATTTGGGTACCTAAAACTTCTATCTTTAGAATTGTATAAGCATTATTTGAGGGGGAGCATCTATCAACATGGGAGGTTGATATTGGGTGCTCCAAACCCATGAATTGAGATGAACTGTCATTCATCACAACAAGAGGTCTAAAATTAGGTTTTTCTTTGTAATTGCCTACATTTCATAAATTTAGACAACATCATGGTTTTGTGATCCATAGTTAAATAGATACATTTTTGTGAATTTTCTTATTAGTAAAGTACAAATATATGATGATGAATTCATTGTAATCAAAGGAGCATGAATAGTTTCCTATCGACATTATACTATGCTTCATTTTGATACAAACTTAATTGGAACCATGACCTTAATACACACTTGGAAGTATAACTTTTCAACTCAATCCATGAGTTTTAGCTTCAATATGCCATAATTAGGATTGAACTCTGTAGTTCACTGTAAATCTTGAAGTTAGCCAAAATATTTGCAATAACTTGTGACATATCTTAGGCTTAAGTGTTATTTAATACTTTGGAGATAAGTTTAGTTGAGTATGCCATGATTTTCTTGTATGTGTTAGACAACATGAAGGCATGCTATTGAACAAGTATGGACACATGAATTAGTTAGTACTAATTCAAAAATCACTATGAAAATCTCACAATTCAAGATTAGACAAAGAACATGAGATTAAGGTCTAGGGTTAATGCTCTCTTTGTATCAAACTCAAATTCCATGACTTGTTTGTTTTCCCAACGATTATGCTTTGATACAAACATGCTTTTGATACTCAAGTTAAGGCTTAGCACATACTGATCATGCTTTGATAGGGGTTAAAGTTTTGAATCTTGATAAGAATTTGATACAAGCATGTTTTGGAATTTGATCATATGTTGATACTAATTTGACACAAGCATGGTTTAGAAATTTGATCATAATGTGATATAAGCATGTTTTGGAACTTGATCATATTGTGACACTAAATTGACATAAACATGTTATTGGTTTCTTTTCACAAAAAAAAAATTCTCAATTTTTGATATGGAATTGATACAAATCATGATGATTATTTTAGTTTGGGAAATACTTTTTGATTAAGGAAACCCTTTAGGACAAATGGATCAAATCTGATTGTATAAGGGTTTGGGAAAGGTTAAGAGTTGAAACAAACCTATTTCTGAAACTGATCAGTTTCAGAAAACATTCTGTGTCAAACCTGATCAGTCTACTGACCGATCAGGGATCCCTCTGATCGGTCTGGTGACCGATCAGTCGTCGTTCTGATCGGTCTGGTGACCGATCAGACCAACTCTGATCAAGGAACTCCCAGATCATTCCAAATTGATCCAAAACCTCCTCAAACCAATCTCTTTTCATTGAATTGTATCAGTTTGATGATCATACTCCTAACAAATCTGATACAAACCAATTACAATTGAAACATATTTGATCCTCCATTGGTACAATCCTGGTACTAAGGAAGTACAAATTTGTTCAAGTGGTACTTGAAACAAAACTTAAATACTGATTTGATACAAACCTATGTTGGAATGTTCAAATTTTTAAGAAAGGGTTTGTTGAGTCATGACTCTTGTTCTTAATGTCATGTTTCGAAAATTTTTCTGAAATAACGAATCTCAATAGAGTCTACATCCCTATTGTGGAATGCAAATTGTTAATGCAGTCTAATCAGGAATGTATCAGAGTTTCAGGAATTTTTCTGAAATTTGATCGCTCCCCAGACTAATCAGATATGTTTCTGTATCACGTGATCAACGAACCTGATCGGTCACAGAGACCAATCAGGACTATGTGTCAGATACAGATGCATTCCTTACTTGTCATGCGAAGCATATACATGTTTGACCTTGATATATTTCTGTATATGTTTTCATGTGCAATTCAAAACTTCACTTTGATTATTTTGGGTTTGGAGAGAGACCCGTATTTCAGGGGGAGGTATGTTCAAACTTAATAACCATACCCTTTTCGATGTTTGACAAAGAGGGAGAAAATGGCTGATTAAGTTTATGGTTATTATAGGGGGAGGATCATGATTCCCTTATGAGAATTGAACGGACTTCAATTGTTTGATACCTAAACTTAAATCGGGTTGTCAAACAACAAAAAGGGGGAGATTGTTGATGCAGTCTGGCCCGGTTGTTGTTTTGGTGTTTAACAATGATTTAAGTTTGGTTGAGCGAATTTGGGTTAAAGTCCTGGTCGGGGACTGGGCATGAAACCCTGGTGAGTGAAGCCAGGTCCTAGCTTGTGAAGCTAGGTTAAATCCCGATGAGTGAAGCCGGGTCCTGGTGAGTGAAGCCAGGTGATTGGAAATCTCAGTGAGTGAAGCCGGGTCCTGGTGAGTGAAGCCAGGTGTTGGAAATCCCGGTGAGTGAAGCCGGGTCCTGGTGAGTGAAGCCAGGAGTTGGAAATCCCGGTGAGTGAAGCCGGGTCCTGGTGAGTGAAGCCAGGTGTTGGAAATCTCGGTGAGTGAAGCCGGGTCCTGGTGAGTGAAGCCAGGTGTTGGAAATCCCGGTGAGTGAAGTCGGGTCCTGGTGAGTGAAGCCAGGTGGTGAAAAGTCTAATTCGGAAGGTTGGGTGAAAAGTCCTAGCTTGGAGGGATAGGTGAAAAGTCCTAACTTGGAGGGTTAGGTGCAAATTCCCATCTTGGAGAATTAGGTGAAAAGTCCTGGCTTGGAGGGTCAGGTGCCTAGCTTGGAGGGCTAGGTTGGATGAAGGTCTAACTCGGAGGGGTTGGGTGAAAAGTCCTAGCTTGGAGGGCTAGGTGAAAAGTCCTAGCTTGGAGGGCTAGGTGAAAAGTCCTAACTTGGAGGGTTATGTGCAAATTCCCAACTTGGAGAGTTAGATTGAAAAATCCTTAGCTTGGAGGGCTAAGGTGAATGAAATCCTAGCTTGGAAGGCTAGGTCTGCATCCCTGGATCGGTCTGGTGACCGATCAGGGAGTTGGCACGCTGCTCCTTCGTGGATCGGTCTAGTGACCGATCCAGCGATGTCTGATCGGTCTGGTGACCGATCAGGGAGTGTGTGTTTCACTCACTGCACAGCTCCTGATCGGTCTGGTGACCGATCAGGGAGCGAACAGTGAGTTGAGTTCCCTTGCTAATCAGGTCCAGAACGGTCCGGTGACCGATTAGAGACTTAGGATTTGATTAAAGAATCACTGTTTACTCAAGCCTGATTGGTCTGGTGACCGATCAGGCTGGAGCCTGATTGGTCTGGTGACCGATCAGGCAGGAGCCTGATTGGTCTGGGGACCAATCAGGAGTGTGCAGAAGACTGCTGGATCAGTCTGGTGACCGATCAGGCTCCTCCCTGATCGGTCTGGGGACCGATCAGGAGCAAAACTTTAATTCAAATATGCTATCAGAAGTCTATTTTCACTGCCGATTCTCTGCTACTTGCTGATTTCTTTTTGATATGCATTGCTAAGCCTCTGTTGGAGTGTGCAGGTGATAGCAGGTGATTCAAACACTCAAGGAGGGTCAATGGGAGGCTTTCCTTGGAGTAGGTTTGGATCTATTGTGTTTTCAGGTCTCAACGGCATCTGGCGCAACTGGCAACTGATGAAGGCGCGGCTGGCAACTGACGGAGGCTCAGCTGGAGGAGTGTCCAGTGGACTGAGTGCTCAGAGAGGTCAGTGGGTCAGGGTGTGAGTCAGTGGTGCTGATGGAGCTGGCGACGTTGAGCCGGAGCTTAAGAGACAAAGCTGGATGCAGAGGAGCGGGGGCGAACAAGACAGAAACTTGGGAAGTTTGGCTGGGCTGTGTTCGTGCTCCCTGTTGCTTTGTGCTTGAGCGATCCTGTTACATCTTTGTGAGCTTGTCTTCTCGAGTGTCTCTGTGCTTAACTTATATCTTCTTGAGATCACTTGTGGAGAGGTTTCTCCACCGAGAAGGAGGCTGCTACTATCCGGAGTTCACCGGGGCTTGATCTATCGACGATCAAGGGATCGCCCACCTCACGGGCACGCCAAGGAGTAGGGGTAAGTTATCCCCGAACCTTGTATATCGCTGTGTTAGCGTTGGTTTGATTCCTTTCTCTGGTTTATTCTTCCTGTTGCATTTTGTTTCCGCTGCTACTAATCTGATCACAGGAAGAAAGTTCAAAAGAGGGGGCGATTTGAGTGTCTGGCTATATTCACCCCCCCCTCTATAGCCATCCAGGTTCCAACACATAGAAGTGATCACGGGGGAGAGTTTGAGAATCAAAGGTTTGAGGAATTCTGTAGAATAAATGGATATATTCACGAATTTCCTGTCCTAGAACCCCCCCAACAAAATGAGATAGTAGAAACAAAGAATAGAACCCTTCAGGAAGCCACTAGGACCATGCTCAATGAATTTAACCTAGCTAACCAATTTTGGGCAGAAGCAATAAGTACGGCTTGCTATATCCAAAATAGGGTCCTAATTAACAGAAGACATAATAAAACTCCTTATGAACTGTATTACCATAGACTGCCAAACCTACATTACCTAAGGGTCTTCGAGTGCAAAGTCCATATCTTGAACACCAAGGACTACCTAGGTAAATTTCAGTCTAAGTCAACTCCAGGAGTCTTCTTAGGATATTCAACAACTAGTAGGGCCTATAGGGTTTACAATAAACAAACTAATAAAATTGAAGAAACAACCAACTTAATCTTTGATAAGGAAACTAATCCAAAACCTGATAACCAAAATTTGAATCAATCAAATATTGACCAGGAAGATAATGAACAAACAATTGAATCATCAATTGAACCACTAGTTGAACCTCTAAGTGAACTATCTCTTAAACCAACTACTGTGTCAACTGAACCAATAACTGAACCAACCCAAGTAGTTGAACGAAACACTGAACCGAACCGTCCAGCCGGACCTGAGGCTGAACCAAGTTCTAGAATAATCAAGAAACCCAGACTCAGTCACCCTTCTGATCAAATTGTGGGTGATCCAACCTTAGGAGTCAGAACTAGGTCTTCCTATAGAAATCTTAGCCAGATAGCACTAATTTCAAAAATTGAACCTAAGACTATAGAGGAAGCCCTACCTGATCCTGATTGGATCATAGCTATGCAAGAGGAGTTAGCCCAATTTGAAAGAAACCAAGTCTGGGAACTAGTACCTAAACCTGAGGACAAGTCTATTATAGATACTAAGTGGGTGTTTAGGAATAAACTAAATGACCAAGGGGAAATAGTTAGAAATAAAGTCCGCTTAGTAGCTAAATGGTTCAATCAAGTCAAAGGATTAGACTATGATGAAACATATGCCCCAGTAGCCAGACTTGAGTCAATTAGAATGTTGTTAGCATTTGCAGCCCATAGAGGGTTCAAGCTATACCAAATGGACGTTAAGTCTGCTTTTTTAAATGGGTTCATCAAAGAAGAAGTCTATGTAGGACAACCCCCAGGATTTGAGGACCTAGAAAAACCTGACTACGTTTTCAAACTTAAAAATGCACTTTATGGGTTAAAACAAGCACCTAGGGCATGGTATGAACGTCTATCAACTTACCTTATTTCTAAGGAATTTAACCAAGGACAAATTGACTCCGCCCTTTTTGTTAAAACCTTAGAAAAAAGACATTTTCATTGCCCAAATCTATGTTGACGACATAATTTTCAGATCCACCAACTCAAACTTTTTAAAGGAATTTTTAAAAATAATGGAAAATAAATTTGAAATGAGCTTAGTTGGTGAGCTCAATTTCTTCTTAGGATTGCAAATTAAGCAAACTAGAGATGGTAATTATGTCCACCAGTCCAAGTATGCTAAAGAGTTAATAAAGAAATTTAAAATGGATAACTCCAAAAGTATAAGTACCCCTATGGCCACAAATGTCAAAATTAATAATGACCCTGACGGTAAACCTGTAGATCTTAAGCTATACCGAAGTATGATTGGTAGTCTACTGTACCTTACAGCTAGCAGACCTGACATCCTATTATCTGTAGGAATGTGTGCTAGGTACCAAACTTGTGCTAAGGAATCCCACTTAGCAGCCCTAAAAAGAGTACTTAGGTACATTAAGGGAACCTTAAATATAGGGATTTGGTATCCTAGGCTTCCACCTTTGAACTGTCAGGATATGATGACTCTGACTATGTTGGCTACAAATTAGATAGAAAAAGTACAAGTGGAAGCTGCCAACTTTTAGGACATAGTCTAGTTAGCTGGTGCAGTAGAAAGCAACACTGCGTAGCCCTTTATACAACCGAAGCAGAATATGTTGCTTTAGGAGAGTGTGTGGCACAACTCTTATGAAAGATGCACACTCTTAAGGACTTCCAGCTTGACAACACCCAAACCCAAGTCTACATTGATAACATAAGCTCAATCAATCTAACTAAAAACTCAATTCAACACTCAAGAACAAAGCATATAGAAGTTAAACATCACTTTGTAAGAGATCATGTGGCCAGGAGTGAAATAGTCCTTAAGCACGTGGACTCAAAGTCAAACTTAGCTGATATCTTTACCAAACCCTTACCTGAGTCTGAGTTTAGCTCACTAAGAAGACAGTTAGGGCTATGCTTAGTAGAATAGGACTGCTCTACATGTTATTTTTCAAAAATTGTTTTATTTCTTATCTGTTAATTAATATGTTTTGAGAAATCATTTCTTTTATCAAAGTCTTGAAATTTAAAATGATGTTTCGACTTAGTTTTTTCAAAACTTACCCCCTTCAAAACTAGGGCTTTTTGCAAATGGACTTAGCTTAGTCCCTAACCCTAGAACTGCATGCACCTATAGATCTAGAAGCCAGCATCTCACAAGCACCTTAGGGTACTTTTGATTGATAACCTAGACTGGGTTGAGATGCTTAGGTCTATGCCTTGATTCAAGATGCTTTAAGTCAGTGCATCTGCAGTAATTGGGGCAATAAATACAAATTAAACAGCAATCAGGTTAAGTGTCAAGCTTAGAAAATCTAACTTGATCAGATCACTTGACTTGACTAACCCTAGCGAAAGCTACTATTTATGACAGTTAGTAAGTATCTAACTGGGTTAGACAAGACCCGAACTAGAATGGTTTAATTTGGTTTGGTCTAGTTTATGTTTATTAGAGTTGGTTCAATACAGAACTTAATTTTTATCTGCTATAATTAGTTTTTTGATATATGGCAAAGGGGGAGAGAAAGGAAAGGAGAAAAGAATTTTTTTTCAAAATTATTTTTCAAAACTTTTATCTCCTTTTCAAAAAGTAAAGTAAATAACGAAAATGCTTAAAAATGTTTTTCAAATCTAAGCATTTCAAAAATTAAATTTTTCTAAGTATGGAAAAATTTTTTGGAGGTATGAAAATTTTTTCTAAGTATGATAAACTTGAAAAAACTTTTCGAAGTATGAAAATCATTTTGAAAATTGTTCTAAGTATGAAAGACTTCAAAAACATTTTGGGAAAATTTTCTTGCGAAAACCTTTTGGAAAATTTTCTAAGTATGATGAAATTTTTCTAAGTGTGAGGAAAATTTTGTTTGAAATTTTTCTAAGTATTGAAAGCACTAAGTCAAATCTAAAGCACATAGAAAGTTTACAAAACCCCACTTATCTTTGAAAAACTCAAGGGGAGAATATTCGGTTCAGGGGGAGAAAACTGAGTAGTGTTTTTTAATTCTTTGCTTGTTTTTCACTTAACTTTTTGAACCATGTTACCATAAATCAAAAAGAGAGAGATTGTTGGTGCAGGAAGCACCTAAGTCAAACCTAGGTTTTGATAATGGCAAAGGGTTTAGAAGTTAAGTGTTAATGTTATCTAACAAGCTTACTAAGTGTGCAGGAAAAGTCCTAGGTACACTAGGCAAGAAGTCCTGGCAAAGGGCTGGGCAAGAAGTCCTGGTCAAGGACTGGGCAAGAAGACCTGACCGGAAGTTGGGCAAAGAAGTCCTGGTTGAGAACTGGGCAAGAAGTCCTGGCAAAGGGCTGGGCACCGAAGACCTGACCGGAAGTTGGGCAAGAAGTCCTGGTCGCGGACTGGGCTCGAATACCTGATCAGGAGGATTGGACAAAAGTCCAACCGGAGGAGCCAGTTGGCAAAAGGTAAACTCTCCTGAGAGGAGTAGGTGAGGATGCATTCCCCGTTCGAGGGAACAGTAGGCGTCGGTTCGACCTAGGGTTCCATTTGGGAGACCCAAAGTCAGAACCAAGACAGTTTAGGCTGTAAATAATGGCTAACATGTTTCCTTCTTTTTGTTTTGGAACTAACCTTGGTTGCAGGGATCGAAGGAATGGATTTCTGCGGCTGAGGCACCTCAATGGAGTGAGACGCCTCACTGGGGCTAGGGGCCCGGATGGATACGGGCACCCCATTGGAAGGCTAAACCAAAGCAAACAAAGCAAACTGCCACAAAGCCTTTGGACCAAAGAAGCTCAGGCGCCCGAGACCATACGGGCGCCCCCATCAGCTCAGGCGCCCTTGTGAAGAGGATAAGCGCTAACCGAGACTGCGGATAAGAGTTCACGCAGGTGAGGCCACGTGTAGGCTCCCCCATCGACACAAGCGCCCCTATGGGTGCTATAAAAGAGGGTTCACCCCCAAGGCTTCAGACAACTTCGCTCACAATGCTCCAAGCACTTTCGTTCAAGCGTTACGGTCCGGCAAGCTCCAACTTCGAGATTCCAACGCCGACAATGACCCTCTGCTCCGAACTTCGATCCACCTCGGGCGTCTGTAAATTTAATTTACGAAAAGTATTGCAAATTCAATTTTCAGTTCTATATCTGTACTCAATTTGTAAAAGATTTTTGACGACTATAGAATTGCCCAACGTCAACAGTCAAGGACTGTGGGCCTTGGAGTAGGAGCCGACCGCGACTCCGAACCAAGTAAAACCAACTTGTGTTCGCGATTGTTCTGTTATTTTCCGCTGCGTAACTGCTCTGTTTTTCGAAAAATTTGATATCAATATTCACCCCCCCCCCTCTATCAATTTTCTCCGATCCAACATAATCATCCTATTCTTTTTTATAACAACTTTGTCATTAAAAGAAATAGAATATCCATCCATAAATAATTTGGAAACTGAAATTAAATTATTTCTAAAACAAGGTATGTAAAGACAATTTCTCAAAACCAATGATTTATTCTTATCAAAAGATAAATGAATATCTCCCACTGCAAAGCCACCACCTCCGTAGCATTGCCCATGTAGACAGTAATCTCGCCCTCAGATAGTCGTCTGTTTTCCTGGAACCCCTGCAATGAATTGTAGACATGATCAGTGGCTCTCGTATCTACACACTAGGTACCGATAGATAACACCGCTAAACATGTTTCAACAACTAATGAAAAAGATATATCTTGATTTTTCTCCTTTCGGCGGGGACAGTCCACCTTCCAATGTCCAGCCTGCATGCATGTGAAGCACTTGCCTTTCGGCTTCTTCACTCCAGCTTGTGGTCCTTGAGATCCAGCCGCTTTCTTTGCCAAACCAACTTGTTTCTTCTTCTTCTTTCCACCTTTCGGCTTAGAAGCAGAAATGTTTTTAGCAATGTAAGCTTGAGCGCTTTGATGAAATAGCCCTTCTACTTCCTGGAGTTCTATCAGAAGTTCCGCCAACGAATACATCCTTTTGTTATTGTTGTAGTTCAGGTAGAACTGCTCAAAACTCTTTGGTAGCGTTTGGAGAATGAAATCGACCTGGGTTTCCCCATCGATTTCAGCTCCAAGGACTTCCATCCAATGTTCGTAGAATCGCGATCCTACACAGGATCGATTTGGGGTCAGGATCGGATCGGTCAGGATCGGATCGTAAAATCGTACGATCCTACCAAAAACCCTTAAAATGAAAGAATATACAATTTTTATTAACACTATAATGATAATAATCAAGTTCAACTTCAAGAATATTCTATTGATTACAAGATGATCCAATTTAATTGTCAACCTATTAGATAATAGACATCTAAAAACGTATCATTTTAGGAAAAAGATATAACATAATATTGTTAATCAAAACCTAACTAAAAATAATTAAATAGATGTTTAAATAATCTTAAAACCCTTAGGAAAAAGATATAACATAATATTATTAATCAAAAACTAACTAAAAATAATTAAATAGATGTTTAAATAATCTTAAAATCCTAACACTAACTCTGTAAAAGATAAAAAAATAATAATAAAAAAGACTAATAATCTTCTGAGCTTCTGAAAAGACTTTAAATAATATTTTTTGGGATTCAATCTTAAAACTAACCTGTAGATCTTTGAACGAGTTTCAATTTGATATATTATAGGTCACGTGGTTCAATCCGAGTCAAAAATTATAACCTCTTGAAGCTTTCACCGATCCTGTTCCGATTCTGCTCCGATTCTGTCCGATCCTATACGATTCTGTCCGATTCTGTCCGATCCTACCGATCCTGCTGCGATCCTGCTACAAAAAACGATTCTGCGCGATTCTGGATCGTTTTCTAGCGTAGGATCGTAGGATCGTACGATCCTACGATCCAGGATCGCGATTCTGCAAACTATGCTTCCATCTCATTCAAATAAGACATCATCTTGAGGGCATGATCCCTCACGGGTGTTCCCTCAGCCATGGTAGTCGTCATCAAGTTTCTCATGGCCTCTTGCCTAACAGCCCGATTCTGGTGTCCAAAGAGTTTCTTGAGATTGAGCATCATGTCATAGGCAGTAGCAAAGGCCTGATGTTGATGTTGCAGTACATTTGACATGGAAGCCAAAATGTAACACCGCGCCATCTCTGTTGGTGCAAAATGCATCAGTGATGAATAGTCATCCTCTAGGGTTTCGATGTTTAACAATATACTTAAGTTAGTAACAATATATGATAGACAAGGTAAGGGTTAGTCAAAGTGATCAACGGATAAACCAAACATAACCTTATGTTTGGTAGGGTAACCCCAGGTTTGATCAGGTTGACAGAGGGTTAGCCAAACAGGATCTGATGTTTGGCAGAGTAAATACAACCCAAGGTTGGTCAGTATGACCAAGGATTAAACCACACCGGACTTGAGGTGTGAGATTATATTTACCTAAAGATTGGAGGAAGTCTAGTCAGGATCATGATGACTAGCAAAGAAGTGATTTCGGTGAAAGAAATCCTGGTGAGTGAAGCCAAGTCCTGGCAAGGGAAGCTAGGTGAAAGAAATCCTAGTGAGTGAAGCTAGATGAACTAAATCCTGGTGAGTGAAGCTGGGTCTTACTGAGTAAAGCTAGGTGGACCAAGTCCTGGTGAGTGAAGCTGGGCACGAAGTCTTAGTCCGGTGGACTGAGCACTAAGTCCTGGTCAGGGATCGGGCAACGGAGTCTTTGCCGAGCAAGGATGGCGGACAGAAGTAGAGATGGGTCGAGGTCGAACGTCTCGAGATCCGAGTTCTCGGAGGCCGAGCAAAAGTCCAGCCGGAGGTCCCGGTTGGCAAAAGCCTTAGTCGAGTGGGGATCACAGACAGAATTAGAGACGAGTCGAGGTCGGACATCTCGAGATTCGAGTTTTTGGAGGCTGACCGAAAGTCCAACCGGAGGTTCCAGTTGGCAAAAGTAACTTCTCCAAGCATGGAGTAGGTCAGGGCGCGTTCCCCGGGAAAGGGAACATTAGGTGTCGATTCAACCTAGGGTTTCAGGTGAAATCCAAAGTCAGAACCAATCATTAAGGCTAAGATTATTTGTATGTTTATTTTGTGTGTGGTCTTGCAGGTACCTGGAGTTGGAGGTAAGATAGGAGAGCAGAACACAAAACAAGCTGACCTGGGAAAAGGGTTCCCAGGCGCCTGAAATGAATCAGGCGCCTGGCAACCCAGGCGCCCCACAAGGGTCAGGCGCCCAACATCCCAGACGCCTGATTGGTCCCAGGCGCCTGGGATGGCCTTCTTATCTAGGCTATGAGTTCGGTGCAAAGGATGAAGTTTGACCGATATGTGGCAAGCGCCCAAGACATCACAGGTGCCCGTGAAGCTGCTATATAAAGGGCACCTGTGAGAAGCTTCGTATGGAACACTTTAGCTGAGCATCCTTGGTCTCATAGCTAAAGTGTTCCATACGAAGCAAAAGTGCTCAAGTTGAAGCTCTGCGACCAAGGATGCTCAGGAATAAGTGTACGGTACTTCGGACTTCTGGATTGGCCGGATCTTCAGCTTTTTGTTGGTTTGCTTTTTATTTACGAGTCAATTCTATTTATTATCTTTGCTTGTAAATTCGAACTGTAAGACAGGTTTCTCCACCTCCGGAAAGTTTAGAAAAGAGACCACTAGTGGACTCACGATTGAGTGCTTAGGCCTTGGACGTACTGACCCTGGGAGTTGGGAACCAAGTAAAATCCGCATGTCTCTGTGTGAATTTTTGTCTTTCTTAATTACTATTTTCTGCTGTAAGCGATGAGTTTTCCAACAAAGTTTTTACAAGTCGATATTCACCCCCCTCCTCTATCAACCGGCACCGATCCTACAAGTGGTATCAGAGCCTGGAAGCTCTTCACCGGACTAGCAGTCGAAGGAGCAACGAAGCCAGGAATTGAGGGGGAGCAAGGGTGAATACAGGTATAATTTTAATTATGTCAGTTTTCAAATTTCATATTATATGTTTTAAGTTCAAGGAGAGAGGACACTATAAAAACCAGTGTCATACTCGTAAGATTCGATTTTCACCACTGGCGGCAAAGGAAGTACCAGCGCCAGGAGTCCGGAGGGACAAGAGTCACATCCGCTGCTTCAAATGCCAAAGGCTGGGACATTACAAGAACCAGTGCCCAGACTGGAAAAAGGCTCGATCCACAACGCTGAAAAATGCAACTACGGTAAAGGAGGTAACAAAATTAATTTTCGCAATAATTTTCAAATTCCTGAAATTCCTGCACAGTTTTACAAGCATTCTGATAACATAGATAATGTGGTAATTTCTCTGATAAATTAGATTTTTTGAATAGTCAACTTAATTTATTACATGACAAATTATCAAATATTGATAATATTAAAATATCAAACATTTACTCATTAATCCATAATATTAATGCAATAATTTTTAGAATTATTTCTAATATTTTATCTGATAAACTTCCTGATAAATCTGACAACTCTTAAGGATAATAATAATATTACTGATAATTATGATAATGCTGAGGATAATGATATTACTGTTAGTTCTAATAATGTTAAGCATGATGATAAGACCTTAATATCTAATAATATTACTAATAATCTTAATATTTTTGAACATAATACTGAAGATAATTCTCTAGATATTAAAGATAATACTCTAGATAATCTTGAAGATAATACTCAATATGTTGATGCAGTCTGGCCCTGATTGTTGTTTTGGTGTTGACATCGATTTTAGTTTAGGTTGATCATTGTTGATTATGATTAAGTCCTGATCGGGGATCAGGCATGGTATGGAAAATCCTAGTCTGGAGGGCTAGGTGATGGAAAATCCTAACCTGGAGGGTTAGGTGTTGAATGTCCTAGTCTGGGAGGCTAGGTGTTTGGAAAAGTCCTAGTCTGGGAGGCTAGGTGTTGGAAAAGTCCTAATTCGGAAAGGTTGGGTGAAAAGTCCTAGCTTGGAGGGCTAGGTGAAAAGTCCTAACTTGGAGGGTTAGGTGCAAATTCCCATCCTGGAGAATTAGGTGAAAAAGTCCTGGCTTGGAGGGTCAGGTGCCTAGCTTGGAGGGCTAGGTTGGATGATGTTCTAACTCGGAAGGGTTGGGTGAAAAGTCCTAGCTTGGAGGGCTAGGTGAAAAGTCCTAGCTTGGAGGGCTAGGTGAAAAGTCCTAACTTGGAGGGTTAGGTGTAAATTCCCAACTTGGAGAGTTAGATGGAAAATCCTTAGCTTGGAGGGCTAAGGTGGATGGAAACTTAGCTTGGAGGGCTGAGTTTGAGTCTCTGGATCGGTCTGGTGATCGATCAGGGATTCTGGCACGCTGCTCCTTCGTGGATCGGTTTGGTGACCGATCCAGCGATGACTGATCGGTCGGGCGACCGATCAGGGAGCACACAGTGAGGTTGGGAACCTACTGTGTTGCTCCTGATCGATCTGGTGACCGATCAGGGAGTATGTGTTTCACCCATTGACTGGCTCCTGATCGATCTGGTGACTGATCAGGGAGCGAGCAGTGAGGTTGAGTTCCCTTGCTGAACTGCTCCTGATCGGTCTGGTGACCGATCAGGATCACTGTGCAGATCGTTCTGGAGAACGATCAAGTGTCGCAGGTTCCTCTCTATGATCGATCAGGACGGATCCTGATCGGTCTGGAGCCAGTCTGATCGGTCTGGTGACCGATCAGGAGGCTGCCTGATCGGTCCGGTGACCGATCAGAAGGCTTAGCCTGCGAGACTCAGAAATCGCTCAATATAAGGGTGGATCGGTCCGATGAACGATCCACGACCTGGGATCGGTCTGGTGATCGGTCCAGGAGAATCTCAAGGAAATCGCGATTTCTGATTGAGCATTGGGGATCGATCAGGACGGAGCCTAATCGGTCTGGAACCAGCCTGATCGGTCTGGTGATCGATCAGGAGGCTCTCTGATCGGTCCGGTGACCGATCACTTTAATTCAAACTGCACTGTCAGACGCTCTGATCACGTCTGAACACAACTGATTCGCTGCCACTTTTCTCTGATATTTGATATGCTGCTTGATTTGGTGCTCTAATACTCTGATTGAGTTTCAGGTGATAGGGGAGGATTCAAACACTCAAGGAGAAGTCAAAGAGAGCTTTCCTTGGAGCAGGTTTGTCCCTTTCTCCACACAGGTTGCAACGGCTGGATGCAGGACTGAAGCTGCTGACTGAGGCTTGGCTGAGGGAGCTCAGGAAGTTCAGTTAGGGTTCAGTGTAGCTAGCGCGTTGGCAGTGAGGCAGCTGTAGGCTGCTGGAGATGAGATCATCTGTCGCTTGGCGGAGAAACAAAAGGAACGAGAGTTGTGGTGTTCAGTAACGATTTTGATCCTTGTGCTCTTGAGTTCCTGCGTTGTGTTCCACATCAAGCTTGCTGTTCTTGAGTTCTTCAATCATTCTGAGCAAGCTATTGAAAAGCAATCATCATACTTGAGCACTTGAAGGAGAAGACAAGAGGCTTGGAGTCCGACAGTGGGAAGACACGGAGAAAGGTTCTTGCGTGAGATCGCCACTGGGTGGAGCTCAGGGAAGCTTGCTGTGTTTTTGTCCTTGCTAAGTGTTTGAGTAAGATCCTTCTTGTTGTTTCTTTGTGCTTAAACTATATCCTTATTTGAAACATACTATGGAGAGGTTTCTCCACCGAGAAGGAGGTTGCTTCATATCCGGTGATTACCGGGGCTTGATCTGCCGACGATCAAGGGATCGCCCACCTTAAGGGCACGCCAAGGAGTAGGGGCAAGTTATCCCCGAACCTTGTAAAATCTCCTTGTTAGCGATCTTGCTAATCTTGCTAGTTAGGTTTTGGTTTAAGTTTCTGCAAGTTTTGTTTTCATACTTCCGCTGTGCTATTAATAGCTTCAAGTGCAGAAATTTGATAACTCTTCAAAGAAGAAGTGATTGGCTATATTCACCCCCCCCCCTCTAGCCATCTCGTTCCCAGCACAATACACCTTTGAATATAATACTACAACTTTAATAAATAATCCTGAAAATTATTCTACCTGCTATGAAGATAATGATACAATTTTTTAACATAACTCTGAAGATGAAGATGAAGATGAAAATGAATTTATTAAAATTAAAGCTATAGTTAATAAGGTTTACAAAGAGTCAAATAAAGCAGAAATATTAAATAAACTTGAAAAAATAATGAAAAAGAAATAGTAGATGATTCAGATATTTTTGAATTAATGGAAATAATGCAACTAGACCCAAAACTATTAACAATTTAAACTTTATTTAATAATTTAAACCTTAATTAATTCTTAATAATTTAAACCTTAATTAATTCTTAATAATTTAAACATTAATTTATTCTTAAAAATTTAAACCTTAATTAATTCTTAATAATTTAAACATTAATTTATTCTTAAAAATTTAAACCTTAATTAATTCTTAATAATTTAAACATTAGTTAACTCTTAATAATTTAAACCTTAAGTAATTCTTAATAAATTAAACATTAATTAACTTTTAATAATTTAAACCTTAATTAATTCTTAATAATGTAAACCTTAATTAATTCTTAATTTAAACCTTAATTAATTCTTAATAATTTAAACCTTAGTTAATTCTTAATAATTTTAAACATAATTAATTCTTAATTATCAATTCAATCTTTAATTCAACAAAATCCACGAACCAAATTTCAATTAATCACCTTCAGATATGAAATTAAAATAAAAATTCTACTCAACTGAAACATCCAATTTAATAACAATAAATATGTCAAAGTAGGTTGACATATTCGTGGGTTCACACGGTATGTATCAAATCGAGAATTTGATACATTATTAGAAACCTAATAAAACTACTTGACTTGATTGACTCATGCATAAATGTCATGCTCATGCATTCACTTATTTTTCCTTAAATATTCATCATGTCATTCATGTTTATTTTTTCTGCATTACTTAGAACGGTTAGATAGGAAAAAGATTGGTTGATACTTGCCTAACCTAGTACCAGGGGGAGAGATGATAGTACGTTAGGGAAGCTTGGCCTAGTTAAGTGGAACTAGCCGAAGCTACCTCGCCACATCCTAGACTAGTTAGACCAGAGTTTTTCAAAAAGTAAATTAAAAGCATTCTTTCTTTAAAAGGCTTTGTCTAAGGAAAGGGTTGATGATCCAATAAGGCTACGGCCAAAGAAGGCCTCTGTGCCTCGCCAAGACCTGGAAGTCAATTATTGAAAAATACTTTTAAGCTACTAATTGATTAAACTCGAATCTAACTCAAGGTCAAGCAGTCTATAAATAAAATTGAGAAAAATTATTCAAGCATCTTACAAACACCTATAAGGCAACTATGCTTGCTTGTATTGCGACACTTAGAATAGGTGAGATGTTAAGGACTAATTAATTGACAAATATTTTTCAAAATGTTTTCAAAATCTTTAGGATATTTTCTTAAAAATTTATTTTCAAAATAATGTTTAAACATAATAATGTTTTAATGAATTTCATTCTTGATTGGGTGTTTATTTATAAATACATTTTCAAAAATTATATCTTTTTCGAAAGTTAGATGACCTACACTTAGACACAAACCTTTTAGGTCAACACTAAAGTCCCTTAAGACACTTAGGTAGAGGTCCTTGTAGTTAACAAGGGTAGCCACAAGGTGTCAGGTTCAGGGGGAGTATGTATTTTTACAGATTTTTATTTTTCAAAAATTATTCTTTTCAAAAATTTAGATTTTTCAAACTGGTTTGTGCTCTAAAAATTATTATCATTTCGAAATGCATTCGAAAAATATTTTTCAAAAACTTATTATGTCATTTCAAAATATTTTTCAAAAATTATTTCTTTGAAATCTATCATATTAATTTAAAAATACTCTTCGAAAAATACTCTTTTGATATTGGATAAACTCTAAAGACACATAGGAAATTTTCTTAATGATCTATAAGAATTCCTAAGATTGTGTCAGATTTAGGAGGAGTCCTAATCAAATAAACTTAATTTATTTCTATTATTCCTGATTAGTTCAAATTTTTTAATTCTTTTCTTTTGAATCAAACCCTAAGACTCAGAAGAAAATCAACTTGTAGTCAACAATCTTCCTAGGACTGTATCTGATGGTGGTTTGCACTAACGGTCAAACTCGGGTTTTGATGTATGACAAAGTGGTTAAAGTTAGGGTTGTTGGTTTTTAACCTCTTTACTAAGTGTGCAGGGTTGAAAGACTTAGGATCAGACACCAGGCTGAAGTCCAGGATGGTTGAGTCCTGGCGGGAAGTCCAGTTGGGTCCGCGGGACCTGACAACTGGCTGAAGACCAAGTTGGTTGAGACTTGGCAGGAAGACCAGAGTGGTTGAGCCTTGGCAGGAAGTCCTGGTGGGTCAAGAAGTCAAGTAAAGCTGCACAAAGGGTAAGTGAGGTAAGTCACTGGAGGAGCGAACCAGTGAGGACGAGTCCATTTATGGGACTTTAGGCGCGGTCCAATTTAGACCCATTTGGGTGATCTAAGTTGAGGCCTGGTTAGATCCTGGTCTAGGAGACAGGGTCTAATTAACTATGAATATATTTTACTCCAATATATTTGATAACATTATCTTACAGGGTTTGTTTGATATATGGACTAAGCTACAAAACACTTCTTGTGTAAATTAAGTCCTATCCATTTTGTTTAATTACTTAGTTACATCTTATTTAATTGTTTATTAATTCATGCTTTGTTCGGTGAAGCATGAGGATAGAAACAAATCTCCTTTGAATTAATTTTTAATTTGCTAAAACTTGTTCACTTCTTGTTAAATTAATTCCTATCCATTTTGTTACATCTTATTTAATTGGTTATTAATTCATATTTTTCGGTGAAGCATGAGGATAGAAACAAAGTCTCCTTTGAATTAATTTTTAATTGCTAAATATTGGATAAGGAGCACACGTGAATAGGATCTGGATAAGAACCAAAAAGCTCGAGAGCCCCTCTATAAAAAGCCTGGCTGTAGAGCTTGAAGGGATATCGAAATATTTTTCAGAAAAAAAGGCTTTTCAAGTGCTCTCTCTTCCAAACTCTCCTGCTGCGGTCCAAGCTACGACGTGTTCACGTTTGATCGCTGCCGGAACTTCAACCCCAACATCTGAGCCCATCTAGGAGATCTTCTAAGTTGTTGGGTAACGCAATTTTTATTTCTTGCATTTAATTACTTGAAAGTGTGGGGTTGTCACACTTTCAATTCTTTTGTACTCGCCTACTCTATAGGGGTTTACCGGTAGAGAGTTTTAGTGGATTGCCCAACGGAAAGGTCCGAGGGACCTGGGCCTTCGAGTAGGAGTCGCCGAAGGCTCCGAACGAAGTAAAACTACCTGTGTCGTTTGTATTGGTTTTTCGTTCGATGTTTTATTTTTTCCGCTGTGCAAGCTTTTTAAAGCGCTCTAATTTTTTAAAAAGTCACGTGATTCACCCCCCCCCTCTCACGTGCATCGATCCTACAGTATCAGGTTTAGGGGAGGTTCAAATTAAAAGTTTATTAGAAATTCCAAAAATATTATATTTTCAAAAAAACACACTATCTTTTTTAAATACTTTTGAAAATATTATACTATCATTTTCCAAAACTTATTTCGAAAATCTTTTTATCTTTTGGGGATATTGTTGAAAATAATCTTTACTTGAGTTTGGAAAATTTTCCAGGACATTAGGAAAATTTTCTTGTAGTTAACAAGATTTCCTAGGATTGTGTCAACCTGAAAAAAAAAAACCAAATCAAGAAAGTTATTATTTTTCTAAAACTAAAATATTCATTTATGGAAAACCCCTAAGACACATAGGAATTTTCTTGTGGTCAACAAGATTCCTAGGATTGTTGTCAGACTTAGGGAAGTTCAATTGTTTAATATATATATATTTTTTTCACATATTGTTGGTGCAATTTAAGTACTTAGAGTTTTTTCTTTATAGAACAAGTACTTAATCTTTAAAAAAAAAGAGTTTTGAAAATCATTTTTCAAAAAAATATATATATTATAAGTATTTTCAAAAGGAGGAGAGAGACTATCTTAAAAAGGAGTAAGTTAATTTTTTTTTGCAAATCTTTCTCTTTTGTTTATTTCCTTTTGATATGTGACAAAGGGGGAGAGAGGGCTTAAGTTAGATTTTTTTCGATTTCTCCCATATGTTAAACCTAGAACCAGAAGACCCAATCTAACTTAAGATATTGTCGAACATTAAAAAGGGGGAGATTGTTGGTGCAAAATGCATCAGTGATAAATAGTCATCCTCTAGGGTTTTGATGTTTAACAATATACTTAAGTTAGTAACAATATATGTTAGACAAGATACGGGTTAGTCAAAGTGATCAAGGGTTAAACCAAACAGGACCTTATGTTTGGTAGGGTAAACTCAGGTTTGATCAGGTTGACAGAGGGCTAACCAAATAGGATCTGATGTTTGGCAGAATAAATACAACCCAGGGTTGGTCAGTTTGACCAAGGGATTAAACCACACCGGACTTGAGGTGTGAGATTATATTTACTTGATGATTGGAGGAAGTATAGTCAGGATCATGATGACTAGCAAAGAAATGATTTCGGTGAAAGAAATCCAGTGAGTGAAGTCAGGTCCTAGCAAGGAAAGCTAGGTGAAAGAAATCCTAGTGAGTGAAGCTAGGTGAACTAAATCCTGGTGAGTGAAGCTGGGTCCTAGTGAGTGAAGCTAGGTGGACCAAGTCCTGGTGAGTGAAGTTGGGCATGAAGTCTTAGTCTGGAGGACTGAGCGTCCTGGTCGGAGATCGGGCAACGGAGTCTTTACCGAGTGAGGATGGCGGACAGAAGTAGAGACGGGTCGAGGTCGGACGTCTCGAGATCCGAGTTCTCGGAGGCCGAGCAAAATTCCAGTCGAAGGTCCTGGTTGGCAAAAGCTTTAGTCGAGCGGGGATCACATACAAAAGTAGAGACGAGTCGAGGTCGGACGTCCGTCATGGATATATTGCATATCTTGTATGTCCAAGAAAATACCAAAGAGACTACTTGATAATCGCTATATGTCAATCATGTAAACGAGAAGAATCATGATGCCTTCCTTTTATTGTTGATACTAAAAAAGCTGTTAAAGTGACCTAACACATTATTCCAATGTAGTTTGTACCCAACATCAATTAATGCCTATAATTTTTAAATATTAAAATTATTAATAATCAAATTCACAATGGTGGAGATTTTCCAAATCTAGACGGACATTATTCTGAATGTATCCAGCACAATAGTAGTGTTGTTTTGAAATCTAATAAAATTTACATCTTAACTTGTCAATGAAATTACAGACTTCAACAAATCAGTGTGTTTTTTAAAAATGTCATCCAAACCCATAGGAGACAAACACAAACACTGAAGACTAAACATGTTAATCAATGAGTTTTGGTAAAAATCCACTGATCAACCTAGACATGTCCAATTGCACATATTTCAAGACTCGTGGGTTTCCGAGGCTACAAAGAGTCTAATGGTACTCTTCATTGCTTATTTCTACCTCTCCAGAGGTGCACCACTTAACTTTCAGCAAAAATGTGGTCCTAGTCTTTGGGAAATCTGATAGTTTTCACCAAAGGGGATGTCGGGTCGCGCATGGGAAACCTCTCCATGTCCACAGATTAAAATTTTTAATCTGAATGGAGACCTATTTCCCAAATGACCGTCTCATCGTCGTACTAATTGATTCGAGTTACTACTTGACCAAACTTGTTGTTCAAGCCTTGTAACTCGCCTAACCAATTAGTCGCAGAATAGACGACGAGTGAATTGCCGATTTTTGTGTCTATCATCAAGGTCCAAAACAATTAATTATCATAATTAATTAACAAATAATTAACAACCAATGATAATTAATTAACCACATAAAATGATAGAAATCAAAGGAACTAAAGGAGAAGAGTTATACCTTCCCTTTTACCTCGCGATCTTCTATTGTATGACCCTCCCTTCTTGGACGTCGTGTGGGTGATGATCTACCAAGAACCGAAGTCACCAAAGCCGCCAACCAACCCCTTCTTCTTGCACCAACGAAACCCTAACCCTAGGGTTGCCGCCGGCCACTCCAAGGAAGAAGATGGTGAAAGAGAAGAAGAGAAGAGCTCTTCTCCCTCACCACAACCCTAACCAACCTCTCCTTCTTCTTCCTATCTCGCGGCACCAAGCACACAAGGAAGAAGACAACTTCTCCTCCCTTCTTCCTCACATGCGCCGCCGAGCACCACAAGGAGGAGCTCCTACCGCCCGCCGGTCTTCCTTCTTCTCCCTTGTTCCCGCGCGCCACAAAGGAGGAGCACACTCCTCCTTGTCTAGTGATCACCAGCAACAACCAAAAAAGGAAGAGGAGATGAGAAGGAGAAGAAAAACCTAGTTTTCCTTCACCCTATCGCTAGCGTGACCTAGGAGAGAGAAGGGAGAGAAAGAGGAGAAGAGGAGAGACTTAGGGTTGGATGAATTGGATGACTTGGTCTCATGACTACATAGGTATATATAGGGCTACAATAGGGACCATGAGGAGGAGTTAGGTCTTGGCCACCTAATGGATCAAGGCCTGATCCATTAATGAAGATCCATTCCACTAAACGATCCTCATTGAATTACCTCACCAACCCTCATATTTAAATATGGGCTCCACCTATTATGAGTACAAGTATCTCCCCGTGTTTAAGATATCGAATGTCCATTGATTAATTTAAATTACTGACAATTTAATTAATCAACATCTAACTCCTTGAGTAGTACCACTCAGCCTTATCATCATGTCGGACCAAGTCCACCTGCAGGATTTAACATGATGAACCTTATGAGCTCCTCAAGGGGACATCATCAACCCGACTCACCAGGACACGATTTCCTTCTATAATCAACGGCACACCATGTAAATAATATTATTTCCCAACTTACCGGGCCTATCGATTTAACAGAATAAATCTCGCTCATTGGTAAATCAAGGAAATAAATACTAAGTACATATGCCCGTTATTATATCGGGATTAAGAGCATGTACTTCATAATAACTGAGATCTGATTCAATTATGAAGTCAGTATAAATTGAATCACCTCTATGTCGGTCCTGCTCACTACACACAAAGTGCACTAGTGTAATTCAATGGTTAAAGCAAACCAATACCAAATTACACTATAACCATCCCGATGATTTGTCTAAATCCATCTCAGTTGTGAGCCTCTACTTATACTCTACAAGGGACTGATAACATGATCTTCTGTGTGACACCACACACCATGTTATCTACAGTGTAAAGTATTAGATAATATGCACATACTAATATAAACATGCAAACAGTGATCTTGTCATTCTCTTTCAAAATATAGATGTTCATACAGAAAGCAAGGCTTTTAGTATACATCCTAACAAAGTCATGCTTACATAAGGCCTGATCTGGGATCAAACTAGGCATGTGGTAGTGCTAATCTCCTGACACCAAGCCCATGTTGTTCCTTGAGCATATCCATGATAAATACCTTTGTGGATGATCTACAACTAAAGGTTGAAACATCTTTCACACCTCTTGCACCATTCTGAAATAAGAGTATAAATTTCAAACATACCCTAAACTCGAATACAGAGAGCCAAACCAAGTTGGTATGTGGGTTTCATTGAAACCTAAGCGAGTTGTTGCCGCCTAAGAGGAACATAAGAAGACACTGCAAATGCTTTCAGTGGACAATCTCGCCGACTAAAATAGAATGCCAAATTTTTTTACCTTCGAAGACTTAACAAAGAAGAGATTTGGTTTGCACTGTCGGAGAGAGAGAGAGAGAGAGAGAGAGAGAGGTTGCATGCATCTAAACCATCGAAATTTATTGAAATTTAAACCTTTCAAATGTGGCTCAGATGCATTGAAAATCTACGTGTGGATAGCTGATGTTGGTGGGAGTGATAAAACTGGAAGACTACCTGTTTACCAATGGAATTTACTATTGTTGCTGGAAATACTAGCTAATCAAACTTGGGTTTTGATATTAGCAAAAGTTCAAAGTTAAAGGTTCTTGTGATCTAATAGAGTTGAACTGAGTGTGCAGGGAAGTCCTAGTTGATGCTATGCAAGAAGTCCCAATTAAGTGATTAGGGAAAGAAGATATGGTCAGGGAAATTGGGCACAAAGTTCTGGTCAGATAACTAGGCAACGAAGAGCTAGCCAGGGAGATTGGGCATCAAGACCTGGTCAAGGATTGGGCAACGAAATCCTAGTAAAGGGGATCCGGCAGGAGTCCTAGCAGATTGAGGACAACGAGCAGGAGCCTAGGTGGGTCGAGGATCGAACGTCTAGAGTCCCGAAAGTCAATATTGGATATCGAGCAAAAGTCTAAACAGGTCTAGAGGACCAAATGTTTGGCAAAGATAAATTCTCCTTAAAGGAGTAGGTGATGACACGTTCCCCATTGAGGGAATAGTAGGCGTCGATTCGGCCTAAGATTTCAACGAAATCCAAAGTCAGAACCAAATAGTCTCGAGACTATTAAAATATATTTAAACTCCATATTATGTTTGTTTCTCTAACTCTATGGTGAAGAAAGGTAAAGCTGGAGGTGTGCTGGAAAATCAACTTCTAGGCGCCCGGAAGAAGATCTAGGCACCTAGGCCATTTTGACCGAGCCTTGCGCATAGCTGAGTTGACGCACGTGGAGTGGGCGAATTACGTCTAAGTTCAGGAACCCAGAGGGCGGTCCAGGCGCTCGGACCCGGATAGACTTGGCGCGGATAGAGTTTCGTCGAGTCTCACCTTGTCAGTGCAATAGGGGCAATCAGAGCACCTTCTAGGCACCCGGAACAACCTTTATAAGGACCTTCGACTAGGAGCTTGGAACATCAATTCCATATGACTTTCGCTCTTGTGTGCTACTCCGAAGACTGCTCTATGACATCGTAACACTATTCTGATGACTACATTCTATCGTCTTCTTTATATTTGTCGATATAATTATTTTCATTACAAGCACTTCTAATTTTGTCGAAGACTCCGAACCAAGGGAAAAAAAAGTGTTAGCATCGTTTTAATCTTTATTTCCAACCATCTAAAATTCATTCCTCTTGGACTTCACTCTTGCTTAGCATCAAATTCATAGAGCTACCATGACTTCATCCATTGCCAAATATCAACCTATTAAACTTTTGTCACTACCAAGCATTTAGTCCTTCATGACTTGTATTTTCTAACATCTAGTCATTCACGACTTACATTTTGTCATCGTCTATCCTCTAGTCCTCCATGCCTATTAGAATTTTCTCTTATGTCTCAATCTATTAGGGCTTTCATTGCTAACACTTGTTGGACCTATTTGTACGGTTAATGACCCATTTGAATATCTACCCATTTCATTGCTACGACATATTTATAAAAAAAATTCTTTCAAATGGAACGCGAACCATGGGATGCTGAGCTTCTAGACCACCCACCTCGAACGCTTCCCAATTTACCCTGGTGACGGGTGGAAAACTTTCATGGAGCCGGGCCGATCATCCCAGGTTCGTCTACTATCTGATCCAACATGGTCAACTCTTTTTATAATTAGACTTCCAAATATCAAGTGTCAATTAATATTGATCCACTAGAACTTTTTTAATATCAAATATTCAAGTAACTTTTACCCATTTAACACATTACTCAATCATCAAACATATTAATCAAATATCAAAATACAATTCAAATTTAATCAACTTAATCAAAGGTGAATTCCACCCATAAAATCATGACTTTCTTTTATTGTTTTATAGTTGGGTAGAGGTATCAAGTGGATTGAAGGGAGTCATCCACGGTCATCCACGGTCTTGGCTTGGCATAACACAATTGGGTTCATGCTTGATATGCCACAATCCTAACCGATATTCAACTCCTAAATGGGTTCATGTCAAGTAATATCTATGCAGATCACAGTACAGGTCGAGGATCGACACAGACCACTAGGAGGAAGCATTTGGCTCTTGAAGGAGCATGGTAAAGTCTCTCCTTACAAAGTGATCGTTGTGTAAGAATGAAATGGACCTTTTAAACGGAGTGCATTTTTATCAGCAGGGAAAGATCTGTGCTAAACAATGAGGTTAGACTCTTCATTCATTCGATCCTAACTGCAAGTTTTAATTCAATATATTCCAACTTATTTCCATTTGTTTCAAATATTTAGGGAATTTAAGTTGCATAGTTTCATTCATTTTGCGGCAACAAATGTTTTTAATTTGTTTGGGAATATGTTGATTAACTCTGGTATTTATTTGAATAACTTTATGGCTATAAAAAAGAAATAGCAATTCACTGGACTGGGTAAGCAAATTTTAGTAATGTCCAAAATGCGTATCCAACTTTCATTTTTATCAAATCACAGTCATTTTCAATTATACTCCTACTTTATGAGTAGTCAACCGATACAGCAGTCGTATTCACCAATCGTTTTATTAACTTATTATGTTCGATTTATGATCAGTTATCGACTACCTATAACTCATCAGCTAGGACCATTACACAACTATCAAAGTACTTCAAATTTAAGTCAATTTTAAAAACTCACAACTCTCTCTCTACACTATGAAATCTATATCTAAGGGCATGATTATGTTAGATGACGTGAGAAATGTAATGAACATCATCTGAAGTGCTTTTAATATGTCTAAGAACAACAATAAATTTTAGTTAAAACTCATTAATAGTCTTAAGAAAATCAAAATTATTTCAAACCAAGATTATTATACTAGAGACGTTCTAAGTGTAACCATGAGGTATTTACAATTTTCTCCTTTTTATCATATCAAAACTAACCCGGTTGATCACATCAAAACTAATCCAGGATACTTACAATCTTCTCCTTTTTGATGTACATCAACCCGAGTTAAATTAGGATAATAAAACACAGAAATTTTAAGAAAAAATAATAAAATAGATTATACATTTAAGTAAAAAAAATATTACAATCAAAAACTTCCCCTTCCCTTAACTTAAGGGTCAAAATTCTCCCCCTTTAATCAGATTAAAAAAATTACAGTTTGATAAAATATTACAAAATTTTAGAAAATATATTTGAAAAAATTTCTATGGGGAAAAAATAATAAATATTTTTTTAGTTAAAAAAATAATTTTTCTTCTCTGAGAAATAATTATATATAAAAAATAGTTAATTTCGAAAGTAAATTTTCAAAAATAGGTTGCTTCTCCAAAATTAATTGCTGATTTTTTTTAAATATGAGTAATTCAATATTCACAGAAAAATTTAAGTTATAAACATTTATCTCCAAAAAATTTTAAATATTTAAAATATACTCATTGAAGAAAAATTCAAAGAAAATTAATTTTTAGTCAAAAGTTTCAAAAAAAATTTGTCCATGTGTCAAGATGATTAATCTGAGTAAAAAAATTTATCATAAAACTAAAAGTTTTTTAAAAATAAGATTTAAATTAAGATTTCGACTTCAGAAAATCTTCATAATTTTTTTCAATGGACAAAATATAAGTCTCATTCTTGAAAAATTAGATTTTTTTAAAAAATAATTTGTAAGTATTTATAAAATTAAAACTTGATTTTCTATGAAAATTTTGTAAAAACTTGTCTAATGGTCAGAAAAATCTTACAAATTTTATGTGAATAGATATGATTTATTTCCATAACAAAAAAATTTAAAATCAAATTAACACATAAAGAATGTTTTCGAAAAAAATTTCAAATGGCAACATTTTTTTAAAAATATTTATAGCTAGCATGCAAAAAAAAAAAAATCAAAAAAACCCATAAATAGATAAATTTATTGTCTATTATAAAAATATTTTAAACAAGTCAAATTTGGTGAAACATGTTTTTTAAAGATTTTTCAAGTAACTTTGAAATTCTAAAAAATAATCAATTTTAGTCATAATTAAATTCAAGAATGCAAATAAATTTAATTAGATTAAAAGATTTTAGAACCCAATATAAATTTCTACCTACTGGGTTTATCAAAAATTTAGGCGAAATATAATTTTTGAACACTTTTATAATTTAATCCCTATGATTTTGTAAATACTAATCAAGTCCTCCATAATATCTAATTTTTAGATTTTGTACAACATTCGAATTTGAACATGCTAATGCTTTTTCAATAATCCTATTTGTTGTTTTAATTTATCATTTTCAAATTTTAATTTGTCAAAGAGATCTAATGGACATGTTATAGCTAAATTAGTTTTCAAATCAATATTATTCTTTATCATTTTACATACTTTGTCCTTAATTTGCAAAAAGATCTAATCATAGATTTTATTCCAGTATAAAGCTTATTTGGAAGAAGTTTACATACCTCACTTATCATTTCGTTGTGTTTGAAACTGGACACTCCCCCTTCACTGTTGTTTTCTTTTGAAATATCTCCCCCTCTATTGATGCTCATCTCGGATGAACTATCATTATCTTCCTCTTGGTGACTTACCATAAATGCAAGTCCAGTATATGCCTCAATCTCGGACTTTGATGATGACATGTCATCCCACATGGCTTTAAGGTTTTTTAACTTGGACCCTTTTTTCACTTTCTTTTTATTTTTTAATCTTGGGCAGTGACTCTTGACGTGACCTTCTTCATTACAATAATAACATCTGACTTATTTTTTTCCTGGTGAATATTTCTTTCCCTGTATCTTGTTAAATTTATTAGACTTAAAAATCTTATTTGGTTTTCTTACCATATAGGCCGTTTCTTCTTCATCGTCTGAAGACTCTGTATCTGATTCGATCTTCCTTGTGGTCATGACGATATTGTCTATCTTATCTTTTCTTCTTGCGCATCGAGACTCGTGAAAATCGAAAGTCGAAAATAAATTCTCTAATGTACTTACCTCGAGGTCTTTGGAGATATAATACGAGTGGATTGACGACATCTACTCTGATGTTCTCAGAAACACATTCAAAGCATACCTTAATAAATCTCTGTTTATTATCGTTTCTCTAAGTTTCATAAATACTGATTAAGTCCTCCATAATATCTAATTTTTACATTTTGCATAATATTCGAATTTGAATATACTAATGCTTTTTTCAATAATCCTATTTGTTGTTTTAATTTATCATTTTCAATTTTTAGTTTGTCTAAGAGATCTAATGGTAGCTAAATTAGTTTTCAAATCAATATTATCCTTTTTCATTTTACATACTTTGTCCTTAATTTACAAAAAATCTAATCATAGATTTTATACCAATATAAAGCTTATTTAGAGGAAGTTTGCATACCTCATTTACCATTTCGTTGTGTTTGAAACTGGATACTCCCCCTTCATTGTTGTTTTCTTTTGAAATATCTTCCCCTCTATTGATGCTCATCTCGGATGAAATGTCATTATCTTCCTCTTGATGACTTGTCATAAGTGCAAGTCCAGCGTATGTCTCAATCTCGGACTTTGATGATGACATATCATCCCACATGGCTTTAAGGATTTTTAGCTTGGACTCTTTTTTTTCACTTTCTTTTTGTTTTTCAATCTTAGGTAGTGACTCTTGACATGACCTTCTTCGTTTCAATAGTAACATCTGACTTGCTTTTTCCCTGGAGAGTATTTCTTTCCTTGTATCTTGTTAAATTTATTAGACTTAAAAAACTTATTTAGTTTTCTTACCATATAGGTTGTTTCTTCTTCATCGTTTGAAGACTCTGTATCTGGTTCAATTTTCCTTGTGTTCAGGATAATATTGTCTACCTTATCTTTTCTTCTTGCACATCGAGACTCGTGAAGCTCGAAAGTTGAAAATAAATTCTCTAATGTACTTACCTCGAGGTCTTTGAAGATATAGTACGAGTTGATTGATGACATCCACTCTGATGTTCTCAGAAACACGTTCAAAGTATACCTTAACAAATCTCTGTTTATTATCATTTCTTTGAGATTCGTGAGTTTAATTATTAGCTCCTTGATCTTTGCGTGTAATTGAGTCACTGTCTTTCCTTCTTCCATTCAGAGGTTAGTTAGTTGAGTTCAGAGTAGATCCGGTCGTGTAAGTTTTTCTTTCGAAATTCTCTCATGTAGTTCTAGGAACTTCTCCTATAGTTCTTTTATTGAAGAATAACATCGATTCGGTTGACTTCCTAAGCCGGGAGTACGCTTAACAGATGAAATTATATTTTGACGTTGGCTACAGAATCTGACTATTACTTCTTATTTCAGATATACTCTTCTTTTATCTCATCGTTCTCATTTCTAAGTACTGAAATCTAAATTTAAGGTTATAGTTATACTCAAACGACCCTCAAGAGTATAATAATTTTAATTTGAAACGATTCCGATATTTCTAAAATCATCATCAAATTTTAATCAAAATTTATTGATAACCTTACCCACTTTAGAAATACATTAAATAAATCGTAAGTTTTTAAAATTGACACAACAGTAAAATATTTTTGAGAGTTTGTAATATCCTACCCGTCACCGAATGAATTATGGACAATGAACTATTAATCACAAATCGAACGTAATAAATTTAAAAGTCAACCTACGAACACAACTGTTACATATTAAGCAACTAATGAATCGACTGCTCATAGAAATATAAAAGTTAGATACGTATTTTTTTTTTTAGATATTACATAAAATTGCATGTGCAGTTTAGTAAATTGCTGAAAATGAAACTGACGTTTGATTAATATCATTATAAAAATCAAATCGGTCAAGCTCTAAGTCATTAATTCAATAGGCAAACAGGTAGATCAATTAATTAAACCGCATGCAAACTTAAAGAGATTTACTTGATCCAAGTTCATCAGCTAGACCATCCTAAATCCTTTTGTAGAATTAAAAATTCATTAATTTTAAGGAATGTTAAATAAGAACAGATTAGAAACTGGAGAATCTACTGAGCAGGTCACACTATACTGCTTCCATCAAACAATTACATAGCCAAATGCAAGTTTGCTTTCCGTTCATCCAGCTGGAACTCGCACACGAAGCACATGCGTTCGAGATATTCCTGGCGCTAGCGACCACGGCGATGTCGTTTTTGTTTGATCACTTCGTATATATTCATGCTAATTATTCAGAAACGCCTTCAAAGAAAACGGTGGCGGACCATCCTGTAAATTAGGGGATTGCAAGTGTAAGCATATACGCAATAGATCTATGCAATAGTGAGTGGGAATGATAATTAGGGTACTTACTGTAGGATATCACATGAAGTTACAAAAGAATTAGAAAAGATAATTGTCCAATACCAATTTAATGCCTTGAGGGATTAACTCCATGATAGAAGCAATAGAACTACAGATCTCTTTGAGAATTCGTATTTATTGACTCACAATGAATGCTAAGGTTTACTTAACTAATGCAAGTTAACAAGAAAGGAGCTTACATTGTCCCATAACACAAATGGAGTGGGTTAGGAGGCCTCAACTAGTGGAGTCGTCCTGCTGTCAACTGTGGATTTAATTGGCCCAAAAAAGTTTGAAATATATGAACAATGAACTTATATAAAAATTGCCTAGCCTCGACGAGGGGCAACGTGGCGGAAGTCCCAAAACCTAGCATTGATATAACATAGGCATCTGGTCTGAAGTAGTCGCGCTAAATGTGCGGACTTGACTAATAACATGTGGATGTTTCAAGTATGGCTATAAACAAAACATCAAGTAGGTAGGACTCGGAAAAGGATTTAGTTGTTTTTTTCAATTCAGGTAACATCGATTCAACAAAGAGAGGAGGAAAAAAAAAGGCAACGAGAATAAGGTGATACAGTTATAATGATCATTTTATCTGCATAAAAATGAAACATTAAAAAAAATTGCTGAGCTATTAGTGTTACTACTATATCCACTAACCTTACCAAGTTCTTGATGCAGAAAATGCCTAACCACCGTAACTTGCTGTATCAATCTTTCCATGGAAGAATAGCTCGGGAGATTAGCACAACCTAACATTAAACACAAGGTATATCCTTCATGATATATACTGAAAGATAAGTACAAGAGAGAATTTTAAGACATAAAATACCAAGGATAGCTCTATTCAGACTATCTGCAACATTTTCTCGATATTCTGGGCTTAGAAGATGAAATATTGGAGATTTCTCAGGCTCCTCATAAGCAAAGAGTGTGACAAACTCCTAACAAAATGGAAAGGTAAGGACACTAAATAATAATGAAGTTAGGAATGTGTACTGGTTAGGTTAGATCTTGATCATACTTTCAGTTTCTCAACATACTTTGCCGTATTTCCAAATGGTACGAGTTTGGTTTGAGCAAATTCCAATGCTTCATTGCTGCAACAAAATGATGACTCACTTAAAAACAATATATATTATGAATTATTATATATTATTAAAATATCTGTTACCTGTGTTTTGAGCGTACTAAGTCAATGAAGTGAAGGCTAAGTAGATCAAAGTGCAGATCCTTGTTATCCTCTAGCAAGTTGGGCACTAGCTGTTCAATTAGCTCAATTGCTTTGAGAGCATTTCCCTCAACTGCATAATGGATAATTTCTGAAAATAATCAAAAAACATGATGATCAGGGAATCAAAATTTAATTCCATAGAGCATTTAAGTAAACCAAAATTGTTCTCAAATAGTAGGCATACAAAAGGATCATGCAACAGTCAAGATTAACATAGTTGGTTTTTATAAAGTTCATTTTGCTTTAATAGTCACACATTCAAACTAAAATGGGCAAATAAACCAGTCAGTATTGTTTAAAGTTGAGCCGCTAGGGAATTCCATAGGGATTTCCAGGCATGCAAATTTTAAAAAGTAATGTCACTCTTACTGTTGAAGACTATACCAGTTACAATCAGCATGAGAAGTCAATAGTATGTTTTAAATACTTCCTATATTTTTCTATGCCCAGAGCACTTGAAATGTATATCTATTTGACATGGTTAACAGTTGAGCATTGAGGCTCTGTTGAGAAAATTTATTCTAATCAGATCCTTAGCTTCTTCATCTCGTCGCGCTTATTAAGGTTTGAAAAATTATGCATACTATCTCAATCAAGGAATATCTTAAATTATTACCGCTAACATTCCTGGATGAACTGGCGCATATTTGCCTCTACTATGTGGCTTCAATTTAAATTGAAATTCTGAATCATCTACAGGAAGAACAAGAAATTAAACTTATCAGAAATTTTTGTTTATTATATACATTCATTTCTTCCAAGAAACATTGTCATACTGAAAGGAACTATTGGAGTATCTGATCCTGTGGAAGGTAGGTGTAACTTGTAATCAATCAAGAATACATGTATATAAAAACATATAATAATTCCTGATGCAGGCGATATTGAAAGCATTTTACCACACGGAGATATACAAAAGAATAATCACAGCATTATGGAGTTGATTTTAGAGCACTATGGTATGCAAGTACGACAACGATCTGCATCCAACGTGATATTTTTAAATGTCTACTTCTTTTCCATTGCCTAATTCAAAAGCCAGCTTCCTCTATGAACTGTTGTTATTTACTGACGTCGAATAAAAAGGATGTGATGCACAACCTCCAGCTTTGAGGCAAATCATACATGATTAAAACTAGTTTCCTATAGAATACACATGGAGATTTAAGTTCTTGTCTAGTCCACGTTCTAACATCTTACATTCAATTCCACAGATACAGGCTAAATGAAAAGACATCCATCTTAGATTCTAGAATATTTATAATGCATGCATATATGACCTTAGCTGAAAGATTCTTCAGGCAAGAACATTAACGTAAATATTAGACACCTAAATCCATACATGTGTTGGATACTCAAACTAAAGGTACTCATTAACCACTTGTCAAAAAAAAAATTAAGCTTTTACAAAAGGGCACACGAGATGGATGAATGATTTGATAAACTCTGAAGGAAAAAAGTTGGAATGAAAAAAAAAATGTTACAAGGTACTGGTTTTGAACAAAGATCATTTGGTCAAATTTGGGGTCAATGGAAGATAAACTTGGTGGACATGACTACCAGACAACAAACCTTGGTCTAGATAGAAACTATTGATCAGAAGAGTGCATTGCAGGCAATACCAACCACTGCAACAAATATTTTCATCCATTCCCAGTTGAAGCATTTCACATTAGTAACAAGAGAATTTGCATAATCACTTGATCCATGATTATGCAATTGGTAGAATAGATATGTGAAAGTAATGAATATTTGCTATAAAAAATTTACATTATCCAACCAGAAAAGCTAATCAAGAATCACAAGCTTAGTGTTATACAACTCATGTTCCTCAGTTGCTACTATATTGACTTCTCCATGAACTACCATTATCCACATCTTCCAAAATAATTTGACCAACAGTCTAAAGAAAGAACAAATAAAATAGTATCCCAGAATGCAAGGCCTAAATGTCTAAAATACATGTCAGATAACTTGTAACTAACGTTACCTACTTTTTCGTTTATCCATGTCCACAAAATAATCAACAGGTTGGCTCATCCCAGTACAAGAAAGAAAAGTTTCTGCTGTCTCCTTAAAGCAATTGTGCATGAGATAAGACAAGATGATGCTATGAACATCACTGTCCCTGATTGGCTATAAATGAAAAGATGGGAAAAATTTTAGCACATGAAATTGTCGACAAAAGGATATAGTTTTGCAGATAAGAAGTTTTCAATCAACTAATTAATAGATGGAAGGTAAAAGAAGAGAAGTCTAAATTATTTTAATGATAAATACCTACTGCAAGTATTGGTTGAGACGAAGTAGAACTATAAAACCATGGGCTAGAAATATGCAAAGTACTGAAAACAAAAATTTTGTGTTTAAGTCAAACCATTGTTAGCAATACAAGTGGCATTACAAGCATGAAGTCAAGATGCAAATAGAAGATAACAATTAGCATAAGAAATTGATATACATATCACACTAAGCTTTACACCCTTACCAACAATATCAAATTTCATAAATTAAAGGCTATGATTAAGGTTTAAAAAAATAATTGGAGCAAACATGGGTTGACGATGATGATGATGTTCTGAACTTGAGCAGTCCCAAACACGATGTTACTATGGCAATACATATCCTCTCAATAAAATACATCACATGAGTCTCATCTCATCCCCCTTCTATAGATAAGTTGCACAGCCTTAATGGATGTCATAATGGACCAAGATAGGTATTCCAATTCTAAGACAAATGAAAAAAGAAATTTTTGTTATTTCTAATTTTTGAAAGGAATCATAACCCATAATGAAAAAAATAAAACCATGAAAATATTCGATGAAAGGCTGGTAGTAGCAACCATAATTAACAGAGCATCCAACAAAAACAAACAACCGTGAATTCCAGAAATTGAAGTCAGCAAAGAGCATCAATGACATTTCATAAGATAAAATAAAGATTTAAAGATATAAGTTCAGAAGGTCACTTCTGTTGCTTTTACTGCCACCAAAAATAACCCCATTTTTATGGTTAATTTTCCTGGGCCACTTGTCAATTATCTTATATACCTGATTTATAATTAAAATTGCTATATAAAATTTTCCATTTATTATAGAGAAGAAACAAAAAGGAAAATGGTAACATAGATAAAATAACTGGGTAGTTACAAATACTAAATTGTAAATGATGAAATGGTAGCTGATTCCTATTCTTATTTTCCCTATATATCGACTATGTAGGGAAACCATCTGGAAGAAATTAAAACAAACACGCTGTCTAATACGTGCATCAAGCAGAGAGGGGGGAATAAGATGGAACAGAAGGGCTCGCAAGAAATAAGAACATGGATGGAGGCAGCGGGATCAGAGCCAGGAAGAGAGCCGAGGGGGAGGGAGAAGAAAAGGAGGAGGAAGTTCTTACGTTTGTCGACTCCATCGCTGCGCTTAACCAGTTGCGATCAGGGTCAGTTGTCCCCTCCGCCATCGGCACTCTGGCCGCCGACGAGTTGCCGTGGGCCGACTAATCTGCTCAAACTCGCCAAACCCCGAAAGAGGAGAGAGACGCTGCTTCCCTAAATTACATATACTAAAGATAACGAAAATGTAAATGCGATGCAATAATAATATAGGACAAAATTTTTTAATTAAAAAAAATTTATCGCTCATCATAATGATTTTTTTTACCATTTAAAATATTTCCATTCTACTTCTTATTTTTCTTAATTTAAAAACTTTAAAAAATAAAATCATAAATTTTAAAAATATAAATTGATAAATAAATCCTTACAAATCTTAAAAAGAAAAATTAAAATATTAATCTAAAATTAAAATTTTAAAAAATAATTTTATATTTTATATTTTATATTAAAATTTAAATTTAAATTTTAAATTTTAAATAAATAAATTTTCATCAGTGAGATAATAACTTATATATTACATTATACACGCGTGCGACATCACTAATAGATTATAAAAGTTGGGCTAAAACCTAATTGAATAATAATTTATTAAAATGAGAGTGTTAATAAAAAAACAATTCAATGGTACCATTGATTTTTAGATACAACATGAAATGAATGAAAACATGAAATTTTGGATCATTTATTAGCCTCATTTAGTTTAGCTAATTTTGTACCTTCTTCTTGGATCTTGGAGTGCACTTTACTTTTTAAATGGAAAATAAAATAACTAAAAGCTAATTCATTAAATTACTTTTTGAAAATAAAACTTCATTCATTTAATATTAAAGAATAATTTAAATGTTCTTTGATTGATAATTGTTGAAGATACTGTCAAGATATTAAAATAAATTAATTTTAATTTATCTGTTGAGTGATCTTAAAGTCCTAAACTACCTTGTATGTAGAGTATAAACTCCCGAGCAGAATCTCCTGAGTTGGAGACTCCTGAGTTGCACCTCCCGAGCCGAACGTCCTGCGCCGGACTTCCCCGAGCTGGATCTCCCGAATCGGACTTCCTGAGCTGGAGACTCCCGAGCTAGATCTCCCAAACTAGACTTCCCGAACCGGACTTCCCGAGACGAACTTCCAGAGCTAGATCTCCCGAACCCTACTTCCCGAATCGAACTTCCCGAATCGGTCTTCCCGAGCTAGATCTCCCGAATCAAACTTCTCGAGCTAGAAAGGAAGAGTTGCTCCTGCGCAATAGCAGTCTCCTTGAAACAGATTTGTCCTCCTCTCACTGTGCTTTGAGATTATGATAGACGTCTGTTTCCCAAAATACAACAGCAGGATCACGTACACAACGAAGCACTGGTTGCTCATGGCGAACTGAGAAAGTACCCGATTACTATCACGGGTAATCCACCAGCAAGAACAAACGAAAGACTTAGGGAATAAGGTGGAAGACAATTGCTGCTCTATATATCTATTTTGCTCCGGTCACAGCTTCCTTATATAGGGCTCAGACCTATACAGTGATTAATGGCTGAATTAACGTCATTTACTGCTCATTAACCATCTAGATCAAAACGCCTGGAGTTACTGATTTTGCATTAATCATCAGTCAATGCATTCATTACATTTGACCAAAAAAAATTTCAAATGACAAAACGGTGGTTTATTCGCTTGGATAAATTTTACCCCAATCGGTCCTGCATTCGACGTGCATAGGTCGGTATGCACACGAGTCAACTTGGTTCAGTACAAATTCGGGCCTTAGATTTACACCACCACCCCCCCCCCCCCGCACACACGCGTTAGAGAGAGTCTTCTCATGCATTTGTTCGCAACTAATATACTTGTGAATCAATTTAAATCAACCAATATGCCTTAAAACCCTTAATATGAAACTAAAATCTCATTCACAATGAAATCTCTTTCCTTTTCACCTTCTTTTCCATCCACTTGTATTCAACAATAATTAAAAATAATATACGATACTTGAAAATTTATGTCAAACGGTACATGACAGCGCGCAAGATATCAACTACAATTTTTTTAATTATAATTAAAAATATATAAGAAATAAAATATTATACTCTAAAATTTAAATCCTAAAAAAAATATACCCTCTGACTACTAAATTCGAAACCTTAAATCAAAAGCGATAAAAAAAATGTTACGCACCGTAAATACAATATCTAAACTTTTAAAAAAGTTATACACAATAAATCCTAATCCTTAAATCCAAAGATTAATAAAAATTTATATATATATATATATATATATATATATATATATATATATATATAGAGAGAGGATTTTATCATGCTCACCCACCCGCCAGGGCTCCTCATAAAAACTTTATTCAGAATGCCTTGAAAGTAATTCAAGCACCCCGATCTATGAGAGTCACCCACAGTGGTAGGGCACCATGGGTGTACAAGATATCAGTTATATATATATTCAGCCCAACGCCTCCTGCATAATCAATAGTGACATCCGACATGCTTTTCTCTTTTTCTTCTTAAATTAAAATAAAATTCTCTCTTATCTCACCACTAATTACATATAACAATTACTATGGTGCTGATTTTTAAAATCTAATAGCAGTTACTCGACAATAGTTACTACAACGTAGCAAACTTTCAAAACTCATAACTTTTGACTCGAATATCAGAATGAGATGATTTTTTTAATTACAGATCTCTGGACAAGATTCGATTAAAAAAAATCATCCAATTCTGATATCCGAGTCAAAAATATGATGTTTGAAAGCTTGTTATACAATTGTAGGAGCTACGCAATTGTAGTAGCTATTCGACAATAGATGCTACAATTGTATAACAAACTTTCGAAAAGTATAACTTTTGACTCAGATATCAGAATGAAACGATCTATTTTTTAATCGAATCTCACTCAGAGGTCTATAATTAAAAAAAAAGTCGTCTTATTCTGATTTTCTAGTCAAAAGTTATGGTGTTCGAAAGTTTACTATGTTGTAGTAGTTATTAGCTGATATACGTTATAGCAACTACTCGACAGTAATTGTTACAATTATGTAGTTGTTGTATTAAATTTTCGAAGACCATAAGTTTTGTCTCGGATATCAAAATAAGATGATTTATTTTAATCGAAACTCGATTAGAGATCTATAATTTTAAAAAAGAGTTATCTCATTCTAATTTCCGAATCAAAAATTATACTATTTGGAAGTTCAATAGCTACTACACGTTATAGCAATTACTTGGCAGTAGCTACGACAACTGTGTAACTGCTGTAGTAAACTTCCGAAGATCATAACTTTGACTCAAATATTAGAATGAGACGATTTTTTTTATTCGAAACTGTTGGGTTCTCCCGGCACCAAAACATAAAACGCAGCGGAAACAAGAACCCTCGAGCGATCCATGCGAAAGAAAAACTCGTACAAAATTCATCTATCTAATAGATCTATCTAAAGTGTATACCTTTGAAACGTGCTCTTTGCTTATCCCGCTCATCCAAGATGCGCCGGATCTCTTGCACGTTCAAGTATCCGTGCCTCTATTCGTATCCACACGGACACAATCTCTCAACTTCGGGAAAACTACCTTAGTTGTGCTAGCAACTTGAGGTAGCTCGTAGAATACCAAGAACCCTACAATAGGGTTTCGGCCAAAAGAGGAAGATGAGGGAAGGAACAAGATGGGGAAGAAGTTCTCATCCAAAGTCACAAGGCCCTCTTTTATACTCATCCCATGAATTATTCATGAGGTTTGTGTCTCTTTGGCTTCCTTCATTAATACCAATAAAGAGCACATCTTTTCATGTGGCTCTTTATCTTTTCCATACAAGAAAAGAATCTTTTCTTTTCCCTTCATTAAATACTTTAATGAATTTCCCTTGTAATCCCGACCGGGCCTCTCGGCTTCCGACCAGATCTCCCAACCAAGTCTGCTGAGCAAGTCGCCGAGCTCCTGACCCAGTCTGCCGAGTGCCAAGCCCTGACTCAGTCTGCCGAGCTCCCAGCTTAGTTTGCCGAGTGACGAGCTCCCGACCCAGTCTGCCGAGCTCCCAACTCAGTCTACCGAGTGTCGAGCTCCTGACCCAGTCTGCCGAGCTCCTAGCTCAGTCTACCGAATGTCGAGCTCCCGACCTAGTCTGCCGAGTTCCCAACTCGAGCTCCCGACCTAGTCTGCCGAGTTCCCAACTCGAGCTCCCGACCTAGTCTCCCGAGTTCCCAACTCGAGCTCCCGAACAGATCACCCGAGTTCCCAACTCGGGCTTTCCGAAGCATCATGTCCTTAGTGTGTGACCCAATAGGTTCTCGTGACGTTGGCAATGCACCTAAACACTTTAGACACATAAGCAATGAGCGGCACCTAGCAATACATCATTGCTACCCAAGTAACAAGAAAAGTCAAGATCCGACTAAATCTCCGTGACTATAACAATGTATGACCTTGTCCTTCTATCCTTGATATCTAGATTGACCAATGAGGCATAGACCGTGTCATCCTGAATCAATCTTGTGTTTCTTGATCCCTGAGTAGACTTACTCAAACAAATGAGCTCAATATCTCATATTGACTCATTTGAGCATGGTCATGCGTTTTAGCAGCCCTACTCGATCAAGGGGCCCACAGATATCACTCCCGTCATATGAGAGGGATAGATCCCATCTACATCACTCACATCCCTCCGCATAATTTATTACATACCCAGTGATCGTCTTTATAGTTCACCCTGTTACGGGTGACGTTTAACGATACCAAAGTACATAACTCCTTATGTAGGGAACCGTAGTGACTTCAGGTCTAAGGACTATTCATACTAATAGTCACATGAGAAAGTTTGACACTCATATGACAATCTATGAAACTTTCTCATGGCGGGTCAATTCAGTACACATTCTCCAATGTATACTCATGTGTCAACTTGATATCACATATCCATGACTTGTGAGCTCAAGTCGTCAGTTGACCTACATGCTAGTCTCCATGCATTAATATTGTCCTTGTATATTAATGCTCGACTAGGAATAGTTTAGTGTAGTGTTCTCTACATCATCTCACTATTGATTCAACCAATCGATATGATGTAGATAAGAACCTACTACACAAGGACATTATTATACTTAGTTATTTGGCACAAATACAAAGTAAGTATAATAACCAAACATGCTTTTATTAATGATATAATATGATACAAAATGTCCCTAGTCAATCATCACATAATTGGCTCTAGGGCTCCTACTAACAGAAACACATTTAGAGATTTATAAGTAAAAAAAAATCGTCTCATTCTGATATTCGAGTAAAAAGTTATGATATTCAAAAGTTTACTCGTTGTAGCAGCTATTATCGAGTAGCTATTACACGTTGTAACAACTATTGTGTAGTAACTATCACTAATTTTTAAAAATCAATACCACCGTGATTGTTTCATGTAATCCAATAAGAGAGAAGAGAGAATTTTATTTTAATTTAAGAGGAAAGAGAGAAAAATTATTACATACAACTGAGAGAAGGATTAAAACAATTGAGTTTTAACCAGGGGCAATCTAGAATTGTATGTTTGGGGGTTGCATACTAAATAACGTAAATAATTAATATAATAATAACTAAAAATGATTATTATAATAATGACCTCCTAATCTTTCAAAATATATAATGAATATGACTATGAAATTTGAGAAATAGAAAGAAGAATTTTTTTTTTTAATTTAGTCTTCCAAGAATTTGAACTAGATGTGTGTTAAAACAAAAAATAAATTTACCATTAGACCAACTAGAAATATTTATCTTTTAAGAAGATACAAATATTATATATACTAAGAAAATAAAAAATTTCTATACTAAAAAAAATAAAAATTTATATATAAAAATAATGTTATTAAAAATTTGAGGGAGAAAGGTCGTGACCCTCCCGGATCCCCATGTAAATTCACCCTTGATTTTGACTTTGTTAGATCACTCGCTCGTCGGACAAAATATCATTTCTCATACGTGCAGGGATGGAGCCAGCCTAGGGCCTGGGCTCGGAGGGGGTGGGTGGCAAGCAACCAACAATAAAGAGGAAAACAAGAGGAGCCTCAGTCGACTTTGACATTGTTCAGCAATGGTGAATCAATGGATCTTGCTATTTTGCTAATTAGAAAACAAAGGAAGAGAAAAATTAGAGCCGGCTATTGTGGATTGGGAGAAACTTAGTTGAGCTGTTAGCGGACCTGCCGAAATATGGCTGCTATTACGGTTGAAAGAGAGCAGCAAGGTGCTGCTTTTATTGTTGAGAGAGGACAACAACAATTGCTATTCGAGGTGAGGAGGAGAGAGCAGCTATGGTTGAGAAGAAGAGAGCTGGAGAGGGAAAGGATGTAGTTTAGTGGCTGTAAGAAGAAAAGAAAATAGAAAAGTTGCTGCTGCCATTGAAGAAGAACAGAACAGAGGCTACACTTGGGCAAAAGAAAAACAAAGAGGAGGAAGAAAAGAAAGGGAGGAAGAGAGGAGGAGAAGTCAACATTGCGAGGTGGCGAGAATGGTTGTGGCTTCTGAGTACGCGGAGCAAAAACTAGGGAGAAAAAAGTTTCAAAAAACATAGCCCAAGTCATTTTAAATCCATCCAATCCATCCATTTATTTAATTCGATTATAATTTAATCAAATTAAATCAAAATCAATTTCTATTTAAATCATATAATTTTTATTTTCATGTTGATCCGATGGATTCAAACTTTATTCTCACACGAAATAAATTCACACTTTCATACTTCTTCTATAACATCTTTACGGCCTCAATCAATTGAGGATCAACCTAGTCCATCTTAAATTTCTAGATACATCCTTTAGCCCCTGAGGCTATGGTGCAGTGATAGGACAACTAATCGCTATCCCAATCATTTGTGGTTCAATCTCTAGCTATGACATATTTTGCAAGAATTTTTTCTCCAAATGGGGCACAACCCAGGGACGCAGAGCTTCTAGACCGCCCACCACGAGCGCTTCCCGATTTACCCTGGCGACCGGTGGGAAACTTCCGTAGGATTGGGTCGGTCGCCCGAGGTTAAAAAACCTTGTTAATCTTTTTTAGATCCATCCCTGTATATGTGTGTGTTGCAGATGGTAAGTTACGTAACCACCCACCACTGAGTGATTGAGGCGCCTAAATTTGATCTAAACGCCTTAATTTTTTTTAAAAAAATCAATATTTTTTTAAATTCTAAACCCTAAATACATATACTATATACCCTGTGAATGCCTTAAATTTTTTATTTTTAAATTTTTTTAACTTGAATACTATAACTCAACCCTTAAACTCAAATAATAATAATAAGCACCCAAAATATATATCCCATAAGCACCTACAATTTTTTTAATTTTAATTTTTTTTAATTTAAACACTATAACCCAACTCCTAAATTCTAAAGATAAAATTTAATTGACTTAATCTTGAAACTAAAAGAAATAAACAAAAATGCTAATGGAATGAATCGAGTCACCTAGATTCATTCCAAACGCCTCAACCATTGTCGCAGATGAAATCCACGGGACTTTGTCCGCAGCATAATATATATATATATATAGGTTTATTAAAATACAGTTCAAATGTTGCAGACTCATCCATGCTACGACCGAAGACGCCTCCTATGCAATTAGAGGCGCTTTCAAATTTTTTAAGTGATTGAGACATCTCCCATAGCATGACAAATGCCTCAGTTTATCCCTTGTAAACACATAAAAGTTTTTCATTTTTAATTTGTTTTAACTTGAGCACTATAACCTCATTGGAAAACATAACCACTAAAGGTAAAATCTTAAAATTTTTAACTTAAACACTATAATCCAATTAGAAAACCTAAACCTTAGAAATATATTACATATATTCAAGATTTAAAATTTTAAGATTTTAAAATTGAATTATAGTGGATTTAAACCAATAAAATTTGGTTTAAGTTTCTCTCTTAGGTTATAGCGTTAAAATAAAAAATTTTAAATACTCACTATGTATAATTTATATTTGAAAAAATATTAATTTAAAAAAAATAAACTGAATGCCTCTCATATAATGGGAGCATGAGAGACATCTCAATCACTTTTAAAAAAAACTCGAAGGCGCCTTCGACCAAGACGTGGACGAGTCCGCAACATTTGATCCATACTTTATATATAGAGAGAACCTAAGTTGCACGTCGTGCACACCCCCATGCATTTTCATTTTTTTTAACTTGCCCATTTCAGATTTTATCTTTAAGCATTAAACAAAATTCAAATAAAAAAATTATTAAAATTTATACGGAATTTGGTAAATTCCATAACATAAAAGTTCCTATTAAATTTAGAAATTAACCCACACAAAAATAAAGGTTACAGTAGAATAACTAGAGATCAAGTGGATGGTCCATCCAAAAAATAAAAAAGTATAAAAGCAAGTTGGCAAGACATGCAAAGCATGAGATGAAGCTATTTCTTTCTAACTTACAATCAAAACAAAAGTTTATTAGAAATTACACAATGAACGTGATCCAGATATCGTACAATTTGTAATCGTACGAATGTCTACTGCTTCCCCTCTTTCAAATAATAAAGCGTATTCGTATGTGGGCAGAGATTTCACCTGATCAGCTTTGAAAGAAGCACTCTGGAGTTCCAGTGAGTTTTTGGGAGGTAAGCGATCATGTAGTTCACAGCCTCACATGAATGTTCACCACTGTTGGTTGCATGTATGTTTGTTGGATCGAAAGCACGAGAGGCAAGTAGGGATGGAAAAGAAAAGAAGACCGCTTAGCCCGGCCGTCTGCACTGCTGGAATCAACTCCTACATAAAAAGATAGAATGATCTCGTTGATTCAGTCTTGCAGGATTCATACAATGGACACCACAAGACATGAACGATCACTTTGTTCCATAGAAAAGATCTCAGAGCAGTTTCATGGAATAATTTGTTGAAAACAGAACCATATACATCAACGGATACATGAGATCTATCGTGTTCCTATATATGTATAATATATTTTGAAATAGCATAAATCCTAAGAACTAACAAGTTTTGAAGAAAAAGCTTATCAGTATCATGAAGAGTTGCACGATTGTAGCAGAGACGCTGTAACACACTGCCAACACTGTAAATTATATATTACTCTAAATTCCGAAGATCAACATATGTATGTAGTTTATATGCAGAAACTGAATCAAGAAATTATACATCAATCATGTGCTTTAATATACTTTAACAAAACGTTATTATGGAACTAGAAAACGAACACTTAGTTATGCGCAAACATTATTAGTCCATATTGGAGTCCCCTGTGTGTAAATTGCATGCTCTCTTTTATTCTTCATGGTTAAGTTCCTTGAGTACGCTGCGTCCCTGTGATGCTATATGCTATCTCTCACCATGTCCATTTAGATGTTTATTCTGTCTGTATCTTAATCCTAAGCAAAAAGAAGTTACCACCATATTGTCTTTCAAGTGCCTTTAGAGGTTATTATCTTTTGCAGTAAAGGTAATATTGCTATTGCTGAGCTACATCAAACCGTTTTTTAATTAATGCGACAGTTTTTAGCCCATTTCTTCTCCATCTCACCTACCTGGCTAACACGCTGGTGTTTATAACCGAGGTATTTGATCCCTCTTACGTGAATCTACCCCAGCATCTTCTATTGTATATTTTTAGCCTCTCCTGCCATAACTCAAGCCTGTTATAACTGCTCCTTAGAATTTCATTGCCTTATCAGAACCCTATGTAACACTAGACTACCACCAATTTTGGCATTCTAATTGCCAGAAGAAAAAAAATACTCTTAAATGAACCATCTCTTCCTTCTTTTTCACCACAATATTCTACTACCACTTTTCCTTCGGCTTTAATTAAAGTTCTCCATACTATATCAAAGATTATTTTAATCAAGTTGGAGATAACCTATGATGGGTAAAATGATAATGTTGCACTCAAATGATATACAAGAACTAGTTGGATGCAAATGGACGTTTACTGTTAAAACTATCCTATGATGGTTAACAAGCTCAAAATTTCTCTCACATTCGTTTAACATTCAACCTCCATTATTTGTGGGGTACACATGCCACATACACATTATCTCACATATATGTTCTCTCATATATACATTCTCTCACATATTCATTCTCTTACATACATATTTTTTATTTTCAACTTTATTTACCAATTTAAATGATTATTATTTAAAATAAATAATAATAATATTTTTAAGTATTTATCATTATTTGAAATTTAAATTATTATTATAAATTTGAAATGAAAAAGATCAACGTAAAAAAAATACACTTGCATATAATTAAAAAATAACATATAAATTAACATAAAGCGAAACAATAAAATACTAATTCAGGGGTTGTTGTATTGTGACCAAATATGTTCAACTAAGTCGGCACGAAGTTGGTGATGCACATGACTGTCATGTAGTTGAGAATTTATCCGGAGATAATAATGAAATCCTCGATTTGAGCCTTGGACAGGTTGTGCTGGTTCTTCACCTTCATCGTTGTACCAACTTGTCACGTGATCTCCCTCATCTTCTATAATCATGTTGTGCAAAATAATACACTCTAACATAATATGTTTTAACTTTTTTCTATACCAATAACGAGTTGGACCTCTGACAATTGCCCATCGAGCTTGAAGCACTCCAAATGCTCGTTCAACATCTTTCCTTGCAGCCTCTTGTCTTTCCTTAAACAATCTCCTCTTGGGATCTTCCGGACAAGGAAAAGCCTTCACGAAAGTAGTCCATTCCGGATAAATTCCATCTGTTAGATAATACCCCTTCTTATATTGAGTGTCGTTGACCGTGAAATTAATCTCCGGGACATTTCCTTGCAAGACGTTATTGAATATGGGAGATTCATACAACACATTAAGATCATTACGTGAACTTGCGATACCAAAGAATGCATGTCATATCCACAAATCTTGAGACGCGACCGCTTCAAGTACGATTGTTGGTGATTCATGTCCTCTTGTAAATTGGCTTTTCCAAGCAACTGGACAATTTTTCCATTCCCAATGCATGCAATCAAGGCTGCCTAACATTCTAGGGAAGTCGTGTCTCTCATCATGCAATTGAAGAAGACGTTGAACATCATCAGCATTTGGTCTTCTCAAGTATTGATCTCCAAATAGTTCAACCACATAAACGCAAAACTTGAAAAGACACTGAATGGCAATTGATTCACCCATGCGTAAGTACTCGTCAAGATGGTCGGCTGGGACTCCATAAGCTAATTGGCGAATCGCAGCTGTGCATTTTTGTAATGGTGTCAAGTCTTGTCTACTCGTAGCATCATCCCTCTGCTGAAAAAATAATGAACGACTCTCAAGTGCATTCACTATGCGACAAAATAAATCTCTTCGCATGCGAAATCGTCTTCGAAATATTTGATCTGGATACACTGGATTTATGGAGAAATAATCATTGAAGAGTCTCACATGCCCGGCTTCACGATTTCTTTGAATAAACCTTCTTCTTCGCCGCATCTCGTTATTACTTTGATATGCTTCAACTATCTGTCGGCTTTGTTGAAGTATCAATGACATTAGTTCATTCCCTGGATCATAACCTTCGTCAACATCTTCAACATTGACTTCATTTTCACTTGTCGAGTCGGACGTGGTGCTACTTGAAGATTGAGACATATTGGAGGAAGAATGAAGAATGAAGAGGAAATGAATTCGTCAGCTTCTTGGAGAATAAAAAATTGTAGAGCACAAGGTGTCTATTTATTTGTTCTTGTCAACGGCTATATTCTAACAGCCATATTACAACGGCTATATTCGAACTGTCATACAACAGCTATATTCCAAGGTTATATTCTAACAGCTATATTACAAAAGTTATATTCCAACTGTCATATTACAACGGCTATATTCCAACTGTCATATTACAACAGCTATATTCCAACGGCTAGTTTGCAACGGATATATTAATTGACCAGAAATTATAAATGAAGTTAAGAAAGTAAAATAATAGGAAATTACATTAATTTAAAAGGACAATGTTCGAAAATTACATTAATTTGAAAAGTACAATAATTGAAAATTACAATAAATAAAAATTACAAATTTCATCTCTTCTTAATCTCTTGACATAAATGTTGATGGATGATAAATTGTTCTTGTGTCATTTGTGAGGTGTCTTTCGAAAGGATTGCATATTCCTTTAATTGAACTTTAGCTAAGGCAACCTTTGCTTTCATCTCATCAATTTCGAGTTGCTTTTGTTTTATTCCAACTTCAGACTTTTTGATGCTTGTATACTCAGAAAATTTTACAAATATATTATCCAAATTTGTTGTCATACCTTCAATGTCTTATTTTATTTTGCTTTTTCCTTTTCTTTTTGCTGCCTTCTGACCCATTGAACGAGTTTCTTCTTCATTTAGGTCTACATGTAGACTAGCATCTTAGCTAGATGAGGTGTTGCTTGCTCCCAACTCTGAGGTTCTTGCCTTCTTTGTGCTAACAATGTGATCAACAGACTGTGGAGTAAACATTGGACGGTCTTTTACTATCCTCCACACATGCTCAAGATTAAATGCAACGCCATTATTTTCTTCACGATATTTTTCATACGCAAACCGCAATATATCTTCATCACTGTGACCGCTACGATATGCACTATAAACGCTATTGTAATTTGCGTTGAAGTGATATACCTTTTTTTGTATGGTATTGTGCCAGTGCGATCGTATTATACTTGCATTTCTGTTGGATGTACCTTGAGGACGATTCTCATTGTAGTAGCTAGCAACGCGACCCCAGAAAGCATTCATCTTCTGATCATTGCCGATGATTGGATCGTCGCTGATAGTGACAAATGATCTGGCCAAAATTTCGTCTTCAAACTTACTCCATGTTGATCGTTTTCTTCTGCCCGCAGCGCCAAAATCCACCATCTCTAAATAACAACTTCAATTGGAGATTCACGGTCGGACACTTGAGTCTCGAGAACAAAAGTCGGAGTAAATGGATCACTTTCCGTCGGAGATGTAAAAGGCATGTCGGTTGCAGGTAGATTAGATGGGTAATTTTGTGGATATGGATTATATGGATAATTAGGTGGATATAGACCATATGAGTTATTTGGTGGGTATGGATTATGTTGATAATTTGGTGGATATGGAAAATATGGATAATTTAGTGGAGTTTGGGAATTTTGGGAAGAAAAATTTTCTAAAAAATTTCTAAAAAACCATGATTATTTTCATCCATTTCGGAAGAAAATATTAGAAAGAGATCTTTAGAAGGAGGGAGGAAGGTCTTTGAAGATTGGAATGAGAGTGATTGGGAGGGAGGTGTTTGAAGATTGAAATGAGAGTTGATGAGTATTTATAGATGAAAATTTATTTTTTTTAATTAAAATAGCCGTTTGAGACCGTTTACTAGCCATTTAGGTGACCGTTAGCCATTTTTAATCGATTACGGCAACCTCAATCGATTAAAGTCACTATTCCATAGTGTTCCACGAGGCACCACCTCCCCAATCGATTGGGGAGACTCGTAATCGATTCCCCAATCGATTACGGGCGCCCCTAATCGATTGGGGACTCCCCCAATCGATTGGGGATGTCATGTCACACGCAATGAACGCGCTCAAACATCTGAACACGTTCATCGCGTCAGCGCATTAACGCGCTCGCCGCAACGTCTTTAACGTGGACGGTGCGTTAATCGAGCGTTATAACGCTCGATTAACGCATCGTTGTAGATGCTCTAAATTCTCTCTCACAGCCAAGATTGCTTTCATATTTTTTTTTCCTTCTAAAACTGGATGTAAAATTGCTACGTGTTACATCATTGGATACCAAGAACACTTTCTTCCATGTTGATGTTAACAAGGTATGGTGAATCTTTTGGATTTGCTGCTCAAAGGAAGTAGGAACTTATATGTAAATTTAACAAATTTTTGAATGGAATATGGATTGAAATATTTAGACTTGACAAATTCAGTTATGTGCTTATTAAGTTTGACATGATCAAGAATACAACAAAAATAACAACAACCGATCCTCAAGTGGGGTTAGCTATATGGATGCTCATATGCCATTGAATTCAATCTCCTACTATATTTTCAACTATATTTAAATAAAATTTATCTTGTTTTATCATTGATAATCAAGTCTTCTTTAATCTCTCTTCCTCTATTAATGTGTGTAGATGATATAGTCTCACATTACAACTAGAGTATTTATTGGACGCCTAAGTACGTGTCTATACCATCTTAAATATGTCTATTAAAATTTTTCTCAATAAACACAATCCGACTTTCTCTCTAATACTGGTTTTTTATCCTATCCATCCTGAAATGTTCACACATTCACTTTATCATCCTTATTTCTGTCTCCCATTTTTTTTTATAAAATTTCTCTTTAAAATAGAGGTACCTTAGGATCATAGAGCACATCTGACGTCTTCCTTCATTTCAACAATCGTCCTATATAAAACATCTCTATTAACCCTTCTATGCTTTGAAAAAACAAACCAATGTCCTTATATCAGAGTTGCATGTAATTTGTCATCTCCTAAATAATTGTCTTGCTACATCTAATACAACTAAATTTAAATTTCATATATTATATCTTTACTCTACTAAATCTAAAATCTTTTTATTTCTAATATTTCCCATCAAAATTCGAGCTTAGCATTTACTTCATCACATGTCTCTTAAGCTAAAAGAATATCTGCAAATAACATACACTATGGTAATATGGTTTGGATGTGTCCAATAAGTTTATCCACGACTAGTATAAAAAACTATAACTTTAGAGCTAATCTTTGATGTACCTCTATCTTTATAAAAAAATGATTCAGTTAATCCAATCTTCACTCTTGTCATGACATCTTCATACATATCCTTAATTATTTTAATATATGCTACATTAAGACCTTTCTTTTCTAAAATTCTCCACATAAACGGTTGTTTTCTAAGCCAATGAATAACGTGTAACTTTAGTTTTTTTCCTCATTTTTCAATTAATTATCTCAGAAAATGTACTATTACTGACCTTTCAAGCATATATTAAATTGATTTTTGTTAGAATAATGTAAATATAGTTAGGGATAATTTGATATATCCTAATTTATATTTTACCTAAAATACAAATTAGTCCTTAGAATAGAATCCTGATTTATTTCCTAGAATAGAGTTCTAATTATTTCTTAAAATAGGTCTTAACTTTGTATATAAATAGGGTTTATATTTTGTAATATTTGATGAGAGGAATTTTTTAACATGATATCAGAGCACAAGGTTTAAGTTTTTTATTCCTTTACCCTAAAATTCTCTTTTGCCATAAATCTTGGCCGATCTGCTTCACTATTCCCCTCTCTCTACGCGACACTGCTATTCTTCTCCTGCAAGCGAAGAGGATGCTCAAGTCGTCGATCATCCTCTGTGGAAAAAGATTGACGCTCAGTTGTATTGTATTATCCGAACCACAATCCATCCGTCTCTTAGAGATGTCTTCCGCACTCACAGAACCTATAAAGCTGTTTGGACACAGGCTCAACAACTCTTTACAAACACCTTCGGCGACTCTATCAAGTTTGTAAAGATCCCATAAACATCCTCAATGCTCATCAGATTAAGGATTCTATGTCAACTTATCTGGGTTTGATCTCTAGCCTTCTTTATGACTTCAATGAACTGCTTCCACCTGCGGCCACTCCTGTTGCAAAGCTCGAAAATCGAAAGAAATTTTTTATGTCTCTGGCTTTATATGGTCTGCCCACAGATTATTCTCATGTTCACGATCAGATTTTGGGCAGCCCCACAAAAGCTACCATAGACAGTACCTAGGCGACTCTTCTTCGTGTCCCTGCTAAAGTCTTGACGCCTTCCGTTCCTATTGACTCATTAGCTTTGGTCTCTCGAAGCAATACCAGACCTCCACCCTGTAAGGGTGGTAAAGGACGACCTTGGTGTGAACACTGTCACTGACCAGGACACACGATTGATAAATGTTGGAGTCTACATGGTCGACCCCCTTGTGTTGCTCAGATCGTCCAAAGTTCTGTCGCTTCTTTAACTTCCACTTCACAGTTGCCACCAGATCCAACCCCACCGCCTTCCTATGACGACTTTCTGAAATGGTATGAGGATCAACAGGCTTCTAATTCCATTGCTGCCGTTGCACGTGTTGGTAATTCCTTTGCTGGCATATCTTGATCTTCGAATCCCTGGGTTCTTGATTCTGGGGCCACCGATCACATCAATAGTAATAAATCTCTTTTTTCTTCTCTCACTACTTCCGATTATTTACCCTTTGTCACCATGGCAAATGATTCTCAAACTCAGTCTCAAGGTGTTGGTATTGTTCATCCTTCTCTGTCTCTCCTTATTCATAACGTTCTTTATGTTCCCGGAGCTCCCTTTAATTTGTTATCAATAAGTCAACTTACTCGGTCTCTTGATTATGTCATCTCTTTTACTAAAACTTCTATTTCCCTACAGGACCAGAGTACGAAGAGCATGATTGGCTTCAAATGTGAGTCTCATGGCCAATATCGGCTTCACCAACCCTCTCTTATTGATTCGGCGGCGATATCTCCTCTTCTTATTCACGCTCAGTTAGGATATCCAAGTCTTAATAAGTTAAAACAATTACATTCTAGTCTTTCTCACTTAGAGTCTTTAATGCACGTGACTATTTATCTACTCCGTTTTGGGCCTTCTTGGCGTCTCATAGTGTTGCATAGGATGTCTTGTCCTCATACCCCCCAACAGAATGGAGTTGCAAAACGCAAGAATCGTCATCTTCTCGAGACCACCCGGACTCTTCTTTTCCACTCTCATGTTCCTCATCAATTTTGGGATGACGTCGTACTTACTACGTGTTATCTCATCAATCGCATGTCTGCCTCCACTCTACAAGGTAAAATACCTCATCATGTACTTTATCCTCATCAGTCTCTTCATCCTTTACCACCTAAGGTCTTTGGTTCTATATGTTTTGCTCATGCTCTTGATCCTGGAATTGACAAACTCTCTCCCCGATCTCATAAATGTGTCTTCCTTGGGTATCCACGGTCTCAGAAAGGGTACAAGTGTTATTCCCCTAATCTCCGTCGGTACTTCATATCTATTGATATTATGTTCTTTGATTCGGTTCTATTTTTTAGGCCTAACGCATCCCCGTCCGAGTTTTCTCCTTCTACGCCTACGCCAGTGACTATCTTTTACCCTCCGGATGACTCTCCATTACCTCCAGCCCCATCTCCTCCTCCATTGCTGGTTTATCAGCGTCATCCTCGTCCTGCTTTGCAGCGCCCAACGCTGACACTGCCATGGACACATCTTTGGAGCCAAGTCATTCGCCTTTTCCTTCGGTCCCATCTCCTGAGTCTGATATTCCTATTGCAATTCGAAAAGGTATGCGTTCCACTCGTAATCCTTCTCCTCATTATGTTTCTTCAAGTTATCATCGTCTTTCTCTTTCCTATTATTCTTATCTTTCCTCTTTGTCGTCTATTTCTCTTCCAAATACTACAGGTGATGTCTTTGCCCATCCAGAATGGAAACAGGCTATGCTCGACGAAATGTATGTCTTACAAAGCAGTGGGACTTGGGACCTCGTTCCTCTACTACTAGGGAAATCAGTTGTTGGTTGTCGATGGATATATACGGTGAAAGTTGGTCCAAACGAAAAAGTTGACCGGCTTAAAGTTCGCCTCGTCGTTAAAGGCTATACTCAGATCTTCGGATTGAATTATGGGGACACTTTTTCTCCCGTTGCCAAGATGCCCTCTGTGCGCCTATTCCTATCCATTGATGTGATTCGACATTGGCATCTTTATCAGTTGGACATCAAAAATATTTTCTTACATGGTGACCTACTCTAGGAAGTCTACATGGAGCAACCTCCGTGTTTTGCTGCTTAGGGGGAGTCTTCTAGGCTGGTATGTCGCCTATGGAAATCTTTATATGGCCTCAAGCAGTCACCCAGAGCATGGTTCGATAGATTTAGTACTATAATTCAACAGTTTGACATGGCTCAGAGTAAGGTCAACCATTATGTCTTTTATCACCACTCATCTACTAGTTGTATCTACTTAGTGGTTTATGTTGATAATATTGTCATCACAAGTAGTGATCATCTCGGGATTTCACAAGTGAAACAGCAACTTTTCAAACATTTCTGGACAAAGGATCTCGACAAATTCAAATATTTTTTGGAGATAGAAGTAGCACAGTCCAACGATAAGATCATTATATCCCAAAAAAAGTATGCAATCGATATTTTGGAAGAAACAAGAATGTTAAACTCAAAGACAATTGACAACCCTATGAATCCTAATGTCAAGCTCCTGCCAAATCAGGGGGAGCCACTTCCAAATCATGAACGATACAGGCGATTAATAGAGAAACTAAGCTATCTTACTGTTACTCGTCCAGACATCTCATTTGCAATAAGTATAGTAAGTCAGTTTCTCAACTCTCCATGCAAGGAACATTAGGATGTTGTGATCCGCATTATTCGATATATCAGAGGCGTTTCAGAACATACTCGAGTCGTAAGATATTCTGTTGCAGATTGGGCAGGTTCTCCCACTGATAGGAGATCTACTTCTGGGTTTTGTATATTTGTCGGAGATAATCTTGTTTCTTGGAAAAGCAAAAAGCAGAATATTGTAGCAAGATTCAGCGCAGAGGCAGAGTATCGAGCTATAGTCATAGTCAGTCAAGAGCTTATATGGTTCAAAAAGTTGCTTCGGGAACTAAGATTTGCAAAGATTACACAAATGCCACTTATATTTGACAACTAGGCCGCCATGCATATCGCCTCAAATCCAATTTTTCATGAGGGCAAAGCATATTGAAGTCGACTGTCACTTTGTCAAAGAAGAAATTATATCTGGAGAAATATCTACTAGTTATGTCAACTCACATGATGAACTAGCAGATATATTCACTAAACCATTTAGAGGGCCCCGAATTGACTACATATGTAACAAGCTGGGTGCATATGATTTATATTCTCGAGCTTGAGAGAAAGTGTTAGAATATTGTAAATATAGCTAGGGATAATTTAATGTATCTTAATTTGTATTTTACCTAAAATACAAATTAGTCCTTAGAATAGAATCTTGATTTATTTCATAGAATATAGTTCTAATTATTTCTTAGAATAGGTCCTAACTTTGTATATAAATAGAGCTTATATCTTGTAATATTTGATGAGAGGAATTTTTTAATAATTTTCAATCACCTTGATCTCCTTAATATTTTTTCAATCGCTCTTTCCTGGTATGACTCATTAGCTTAGTGCCCCTAAATTAGCATAATTTTATATGTCTCTTTTATTTTTATACAAGAAACTAGAGTACTTACCCTCTACTAGTCATACATGTTCTTCGTTTTCAATATTAAGTTGAATAATTTCATAAGTCATTCAATATCCTACTTCCTTAAGCAGTTTCATACCTTTGTCGGAATATCATCCGATTCAACTGTTTTCTAATTTTATTGCATCATATTTAATGTTTGTTCTACTTCTGCAATTATTATTGGCATGATCAAGAATGTATCAAGTTATTCAGTGTTCCATGTTCCCCCTTGATTTGACAAAGTCGAGAAGTGTATTTCCCCCTCCTTTGTTTCTTTCAATTTATATTCGTTATAGCAGATGACAACGAAAAAATACACTTGATATGCTTGAGATATGTTAGGTAACTAGAGTTATTGGCACTTCAACGGATCCAAATACCATATCAATACCAGGACAGGAAGAGACGCCATAGAATATATCATTGATTAGTTGCTGAACTATCTTATAGCTATTAAGCCTAAACTTCTCTTTTGTGGTAAGTATAGAAAGTCAATTACTTGAGTACCTTGTCAAGGACCTAGAAGGTGCCTTTGAGAGTCCTCGCATACTGTACAGTCACTTTTATTGTGATTGACGCCATCTCTCAAATTAAATATTACAGTGATGCAAATTGAGCATGTTTCCTGATAAATTTATAATCCACATAAAGTTATTATACTTTTTTCTACAATTAATATATTGGAAGCATAAAAAAATATAATTAATTGTGAAATAGTTAGAGGTAAAATACAAGACCATGGCTCTGGCCACAGTGAACTTGTTCAACTGAAAAAATTAATGACATGATGAGGTGATGCTCCTACTGAACCAATAAGGAAACATTATGATAAATTACCTGCACATTTTCTCCTTTCTAATCTTCCATAGAAGGATAAACTATGCAGAAATAGCATTGCCACCTTGTTTCAAAAAGATACAATTTCTTAAGATCATTACACATTGTTGGTTTCAAAGTTAGTCCTTGAATTTGCTAAGTTTTTGAAAGGCAATAGAAGAAAGTAGATTTGTAATAAGATGGGATCGCCGATATCAGTCCAAAATAAAAAATTAACCTGCTTGTAAATAAGTAAATGTACAAGGGCCTATTAGTAAATGCATCTAACATCGGCTACCTAGGATCTTGATTTATATCAGATTATTCTGCATCAAATATCACATTATTTAGAAGTTGAACTGTAAATATGTACTAGAACATAGTTTACCTGTCTTTATCTTGAATTTCAGAACATTTGGTTGCCTTCTTGAAATAAACTTTAATGGATGATCAGTTGAGTGCCTATGTCGATCTGTGGCAGAAATTAACTACCAATGGAATTGAAATGCCATGTATGTAAGAAGCATATCAAAATACAATGATTAAAGTGAAACATACAAATTGTGAGAAAACAAAGATACAATAAAAAATAAAATGAAATATAAAAATCAGATTCTGCAGGTCAACCAAAATAAATTGCAAGCTGTTATATGGAAAAATAGTTTCAAGTAAATAAAGGGTACCAAAGATACTTAAACCCTGGATTCTGAATGGAAGAAAAATCATACAAATGTGAAGTATCACTACAAACAAATTGCCAGTATGCTCAGGATCTGGGTTCAGAAGATCATGGAGGGCTAAGAGATCAGCTCATCTGCAAACTACCAGGTTTGTGAAACCAATAAAATCAAAGTGAACCCCAATTCACAATCAGGCATGACAAAATCGGAATGTCACTTAAGGTGTATGGCATCATCCGAATGTGTATGGCATACAGACACATATAATCAGTCCATGTAAATTTGTTTTCTTAATTATTTGTAAAAACTCCAATTAAAACAACCATTATATAGATGGATTACATCTACCACCCACTTAATTAAAAATGCAATCAGAACTTTAGCCTCTAACATTTGCCAAATTGCAGAAAGACAAGTCATGCTTATAAAGAAGCATAAACTTTAGATATCCAACACCAATAATCAAACACTCAAATTCTGGACATTTTTATCACCTCATTTTTTCAATTTTCAGATTCATTTAAGCATAAATCAGACACTTATAATTTTGCATTAATTTAAACATAACAAAATCAATGATAGTCTCACATTATTGTAGATATTAATTTAATTCAAACCAGTAACTCTGGCTGGATTTGAATGAGTCAATTAAAGATTATAGCCACATGCAAAAGCATATATTATGTCTGTATTATGACTCAATAATGAGTGATTACATAATGCTTATGCTTAATGAAAGCCCAGAAAATGTATATGTGGCTACGTGGTACAAAATTTCAGTTCATTTAATGTGCATTCAATGTTTCTCTATTTTAAAAAAGATATTGTCGACCATGCCTCATGCAAAATAAAGATGGTCAATTCCAGGAACGTGTGCAACATGAACATCTCACATGGAATCCGGATGGAGAAAGTACATGTTACTTGAGGTTGTTTTAATAAGTCAAGATTCAAGAGTAGGCTTTGTGATGAGAACCAAATCTGTATATGTTCCTTTTGAAGAGCAATCATACTGCCAAGGATCTCAATAAAGGAGGGCATCCACATCAGAAACTTCATATAGGCCAAAGAAATGTGACAGGTACATTAGCCATTCTAGAATAGAATCCAGAAGAGATCCACAAAAACTTAGTAAAAAGGATTGAAAAGAGTGTGTGGTCAAAGCACTCAAAATCAATATCAAGATGACTTTGGGTTTCATGCTTTTTGCACTCAAAATCAATTTCAGGATTGAAAAGAATTTCTTCCTGACTTTGGAGAAGGAATTTTGCTCGATTCCTTTTTGCAAACTTATGTGCTTCCTCTTTGGACATAGGGGACTTCTGATACAGCTAGCTCAGGTATTTCCTAAAATTTTTGGGTTTCATGCTGCTGCAAAGATGTGTTTTCTGCAAATAAGAAAGCGGCCTGTTTTTTTCCTATTGAAATATGAAGAAGTGGAGGGACAGAAACTCTTATTGGCAGTACGGAAGTAGATAGGGATGGTGAATAAGTCCACCATAAATGACCTATCTCATCCGCAGCAAACGGCTGCAGTAAAGACGAATCAAATCCATTGATGGCTAAGGTTTTGCCAAAAAAACCTACAAGGTGAATAGATCCGCCATAGATCTCTCTAGTCCGTGGTAACGGTTATAATAAAGACGTATCAAATCCATTTACATGACTGATCACTTGCCCAAAGTGAACTTCGGGATCCTTTTTTGGTTCATGGCTGCCTATGCAATGGTTTTGACGCTTTTCAGTAATATTGCAGTTGGATGGGTTTATTTGGATGTTTACAACACTGATTTTCTGAGGCTAAAGGAGTAATGGTGTCTACAAACGGATATAGACAGAGGACTGTGTTGGACAGGCAGAAGTCCACGGCAAGTGGCAACTCATTAAGGGCTGTGTGTTATGCTAGTTGTGTTTGTTGCTCACTATATGGTCTTTACCTGCTCTAAAGTGAAAGTTTCTTGAATCTTTGTGGGTTCTGTTCTTTATTGCTTACGCTCAGATTATCTGAATTGGCTTATGAAGATCTAAGAATGGGGCAACGAAGAATGAAGTACATGTGCGCAAGCATATCTTCTCACATTTTGGCTCACTTGTAAATCTTTTCAGCTATGTAATAAGCCAAACTACAAGGTCAAGTTTAGCCCTCCTTCTAGTCTTGGGGTTTCTTTCCTTGGAATAAAAAAAAAAAAAAATCAATATCAAGATGGCTAAGCCATCTTAAAACTATTCTTTCTTGAGTAGCTATAACTACGATAGTTTCAATCTTCAATCAGAACCTTAGGTCCGCTTCAACTCACCCATCGCTCCTTGGCGAGGCAAACGCACCGACGCAAAACAGGTCCCCGACCTCCCGTGAGCCAGACGATAGAGGGTTTCAAGGGCACTGGGATCTGAGGCTTAGAATGATGGATAACAAGAAGCTGGAGGACCGGCTTCATGATGTTGGGAACAAGCTAACCTCCCCTCCCTCCACCGTGGATGGCCTCCTACCGCTTCTTGACCATGCCGAGATTTTGTTATCGAGAGCGGAACAATCACCAAGGCAATCAATCTCAAATGCACTTAAGTCATCAATGAAAGCACTGGTGGATAAAGAGCTCTTGGGATATTCTGAAGTGGATGTGAAAGTGGCTATTACATCATGCTTGAGTGAGATCACTAGAATTACAGCTCTTGAAACTCCATATGACGATGACCTAATGAAGGAGATGTTTCAGAGGATTGTTCAATCCTTTGAGAATTTGGATGATATGTCAAGTCGATCTTTCCCCAAGAGAGTTTCAGTTCTTGAAACTATTGCAAAAGTTCATTCATGTGTCTTGATGTTGGATCTCGAATGTGATTCTTTGATTTTGGAAATGTTTGGTCATTTCTGGAAGACTTCAAGGCCAAATCATTCTAAGACGATCTTTTCCTCGATAGAAATGATAATGACGCTTGTGTTAGAAGAGAGTGAAAATATTTCCTTGGAGCTACTTTTATGCCTTCTAAATATTGACAAAAGTGATAACAAAGATATCTCACCTGTTGTACGTAGACCGAGTAAAAAAGTGATCAGTAATTGTTCCAGAAAGTTAAAACCGTATTTGTCAGAGTTATCCCAATCAGGTGGCATTATTTTAATCGAGTACAGTAATGTAGCCTCTATATGCCTTCAAATCTAGATAACTTAGAGCAAAACATTAATACCTCCGGTGAAATTATGGCAGATGACAGCAAAGGACTGTTTCACATGATTTGCTTAAGGGGTCTGAAGAAATGGAACAAGAACTTGGTGTCCAGAAGTCTACCAAGAAATCACCAAAAACTGCGAGCAGCAATTGTAATGTTCAGACCGGCAAGAACGAATCAACAATAGAACCATCTTCTCCAAAGCAGATGTCTGTGTTGGTGGGTATGGCTTAGCAGGTTTCCTAAGCGAATAACCTGGTCGTCCTTGAGAAACCTCTCCATATCTACGGATTAAAAATTAATCCGAATGGAGACCTATCTCCCAAACGACCGTCTCGTCATCGTATCAATCGATTCGAATTACAACTTAGTCAAACTCAAAGTTCGAGCCTTGTAATTCGCCTAACCGATTGACCGCGGAAAAGACAACGAGTGGATCGCCGATTTTTGTGTTTATTTTCGGGGGTCCAATAATTAATTATCAAACATTAATTAAACAAATAAGTAAACATGATAATTAATTAAAACAACACATAAAATGATAGAATTAATCAAAGGAGCCAAGAGAGAAATATACCTCTCTTTACCTTACGATCTTCTACCGTATGACCCTCCCTCTTGGACGTCATGTGGGCGACGATCTACCAAAATCCGGAATCACCAAGACCTTCCAATTAATCACTTCTTCACGCTCCGATCAAAACCCTAGCCAAGGGTTCACCGCCCGCCACTTCCACTCCAACCCTTGCATCGCCGGCTTCCAAGGTTTCTCAACCTCACCGACCACAAGGGAGCTGCCGAGGGGAAGATAGGGAAGAAGATGGAGAGGAAAAGATCTCTCCTTCACCAACACCAACCGGCCACCAAGTCTCCTTTTCTCTTGCACTTGCGCCGCTGACTTGCACCACCGCCTCCTCCCTTGCGTCGGCCGCCCGCCCACTTCTCCTCCTCGCCGGACACCACAAAAGGGAGAGCAACAATCTCCCTCTATCAGCAGTAGTCGGCGACTTGGAAGAGAGGTGACGGAAGGGAGAAGAAGAAGAAATTTCTTCTCCACCCGCCGGTGCCCTAGGAGAGAGAAAAGAGAGAAAGGAGAGAAAAAGAAGAGCCTTGGGTTGGACGATCAATTGGATTAGCCTTGGTTTCATGATTCCATGGGGTATATATAGGCTACGATAGGGACCATGAGGAGGAGTTGGGTCTTGGCCCACTAATGGATCCAAATCCGATCCATTAATGAAGATCCATTCCACTAAAGGATCTCCATTGAACTTCCTCATCAACCCTCATATTTTCATAGAGCAATGATAGGGAGAGTGAAAATGGGAGAGTGAAAAGCATAGTGAATGATGTGGCATGACGTGGCACTTTACATGCACACGTCCGATTATCGCTTGGACACCATCGGCGACCTTCGGCCGCCGCCCCGAATCAAACTATACCCGGGGGGCACGGTGAACCCGTCGGAAATCGCTGCATGCAAGGTGACACGTCATTCACTATGCTTTTCAGTCTCCCATTTTCACTCTCCCTATCATTTTTCATTTTCATATGGGCTCCACCTATTATGAGTGCATCCATCTCCCCGTGTTTAAGATATCAAATGTCCATCGATTAATTTAAATTACTGACAATTTTAATTAATCAACCTCTAACTCCTTAACTAGTATCACTCATCCTTATCATCATGTTGGATCAAGTCCACCTGCAGGATTTAACATGATTAACCTTATGAGCTCATCAAGGGGGCATCATCATCCTGACTCATCAGGACACGGATTCCGTCTATAATCAACAGCACACCATGTAAATAATATTATTTTCCAACTTACCGGGCCTATCGATTTAACAGAATAAATCTCGCCCATTGGTAAATCAAAGAAATAACTACTAAGTACATGTGTCCGTTATTATATCGAGATTTAGAGCATGTACTCCATAATAAACCGAGGTTCGATCCAATTATAAAGTCAGTACAAATTGAATCACCTCTATGTTGGTCCTGCTCAATGCACACAAAGTGCACTAGTGTAATTCTATGGTCAAGATAAACCACACCTAATTACACTACAACCATCCCGATGGTTTGTCCAACTCCATCCCAATGGTTTGTCCAACTCCATCTCGGTTGTGAGCCTCTTTCTTATACTCTGCAAGGGACTGATAACATGATCTTCTGTGTGTTACCACACACCATGTTATCTACAATGCA